>JAPDOI010001640.1:0-140000 GCA_029168955.1 Aplectana chamaeleonis
GTAGTAAATGTGTGGGACCCAAATGGGTGTGCGCAGAACGCCGTAGAAGGTATGCGGGACCCAAATGAGAGTGCGCCGGACGCCGTAGAAAGTGTGCGGGACCCACGTGGGTGTGCGCAGAACACCGTAGAAGGTATGCGGGACCCAAATGAGAGTGCGCCGGACGCCGTAGAAAGTGTGCGGAACCCAAGTGGGAGTGCGCCGGACGCTGTAAAGAGTGTGCGGGACCCAAATGGGTGTGCGCAGAACGCCCTAGAAAGTGTGTAGGACCCAAATGAGAGTGCGCCGGACGCCGTAGAAAGTGTGCGGGACCCAAATGAGAGTGCGCCGGACGCCGTAGAAAGTGTGCGGGACCCAAATGAGAGTGCGCCGGACGCCGTAGAAAGTGTGCGGGACCCACGTGGGAGTGCGCCGGACGCCGTAGAAAGTGTGCGGGACCCAAATGGGTGGGCGCAGAACGCCGTATAAAGTGTGCGGGACCCAAGTGGGAGTGCGCAGGACGCCGTAGAGAGTGTGCGGGACCCAAATGGGTGTGCGCAGAACGCCGTAGAAAGTGTGCGGGACCCAAATGGGTGTGCGCAGAACGCCCTAGAAAGTGTGTGGGACCCAAATGAGAGTGCGCCGGACGCCGTAGAAAGTATGCGGGACCCACGTGGGAATGCGCCGGACGCCGTAGAAAGTGTGCGGGACTCAAATGGGTGTGCGCAGAACGCCGTAGTAAATGTGTGGGACCCAAATGGGTGTGCGCAGAACGCCGTAGAAGGTATGCGGGACCCAAATGGGTGTGCGCAGAACGCCGTAGTAAATGTGTGTGACCCAAATGGGTGTGCGCAGAACGCCGTAGAAAGTGTGCGGGACCCAAGTGGGAGTGCGCCGGACGCCGTAGAAAGTGTGCGGGACCCAAGTGGGAGTGCGCCGGACGCCGTAGAAAGTGTGCGGGACCCAAATGGGTGTGCGCAGAACGCCGTAGAAAGTGTGCGGAACCCAAGTGGGAGTGCGCCGGACGCCGTAGAAAGTGTGCGGGACCCAAATGGGTGTGCGCAGAACGCCGTAGAAAGTGTGCGGAACCCAAGTGGGAGTGCGCCGGACGCCGTTGAAAGTGTGCGGGACCCAAATGGGTGTGCGCAGAACGCCGCAGAAAGTGTGCGGGACCCAAAAACGGGTGTGCGCAGAACGCCGTAGAAAGTGTGCGGGACCCAAGTGGGAGTTCGCAGAACGCCGTAGAAAGTGTGCGGGACCCAAAAACGGGTGTGCGCAGAACGCCCTAGAAAGTGTGTGGGACCCAAATGAGAGTGTGCCGGACGCCGTAGAAAGTGTGCGGGACCCAAACGAGAGTGCGCAGAACGCCGTAGAAAGTGTGCGGGACCCAAGTGGGAGTGCGCCGGACGCCGTAGAGAGTGTGCGGGACCCAAAAACGGGTGTGCGCAGAACGCCCTAGAAAGTGTGTGGGACCCAAATGAGAGTGTGCCGGACGCCGTAGAAAGTGTGCGGGACCCAAACGAGAGTGCGCAGAACGCCGTAGAAAGTGTGCGGGACCCAAGTGGGAGTGCGCCGGACGCCGTAGAGAGTGTGCGGGACCCAAATGGGTGTGCGAAGAACGCCGTAGAAAGTGTGCGGGACCCAAAAACGGGTGTGCGCAGAACGCCCTAGAAAGTGTGTGGGACCCAAATGAGAGTGAGCCGGACGCCGTAGAAAGTGTGCGGGACCCAAACGAGAGTGCGCAGAACGCCGTAGAAAGTGTGCAGGACCCAAGTGGGAGTGCGCCGGACGCCGTAGAGAGTGTGCGGGACCCAAATGGGTGTGCGAAGAACGCCGTAGAAAGTGTGCGGGACCCAAATGGGTGTGCGCAGAACGCCCTAGAAAGTGTGTGCGACCCAAAAGAGAGTGAGCCGGACGCCGTAGAAAGTGTGCGGGACCCAAACGAGAGTGCGTCGGACGCCATAGAAAGTGTGCGGGACCCACGCGGGAATGCGCCGGACGCCGTAGAAAGTGTGCGGACCCAAATGAGTGGGCGCAGAACGCCGTAGAAAGTGTGCGGGACCCAAATGGGTGTGCGAAGAACGCCGTAGAAAGTGTGCGGGACCCAAATGGGCGTGCGCAGAACGCCCTAGAAAGTGTGTGCGACCCAAATGAGAGTGAGCCGGACGCCGTAGAAAGTGTGCGGGACCCAAACGAGAGTGCGTCGGACGCCATAGAAAGTGTGCGGGACAGACGCGGGAATGCGCCGGACGCCGTAGAAAGTGTGCGGGACCCAAATGAGTGGGCGCAGAACGCCGTAGAAAGTGTGCGGGACCCAAATGGGTGGGCGCAGAACGCCGTATAAAGTGTGCGGGACCCAAGTTGGAGTGCGCAGGACGCCGTAGAGAGTGTGCGGGACCCAAGTGGGAGTGCGCCGGACGCCGTAGAAATTGTGCGGGACCCAAATGGGTGTGCGCAGAACGCCCTAGAAAGTGTGTGGGACCCAAATGAGAGTGCGCCGGACGCCGTAGAAAGTGTGCGGGACCCAAAAACGGGTGTGCGCAGAACGCCCTAAAAAGTGTGTGGGACCCAAATGAGAGTGAGCCGGACGCCGTAGAAAGTGTGCGGGACTCAAATGGGTGTGCGCAGAACGCCGTAGTAAATGTGTGTGACCCAAATGGGTGAGCGCAGAACGCCGTAGAAAGTATGCGGGACCCAAATGGGTGTGCGCAGAACGCCCTAGAAAGTGTGTAGGACCCAAATGAGAGTGCGCCGGACGCCGTAGAAAGTGTGCGGGACCCAAATGGGTAGGCGCAGAACGCCGTAGAAAGTGTGCGGAACCCAAGTGGGAGTGCGCCGGACGCTGTAGAGAGTGTGCGGGACCCAAATGGGTGTGCGCAGAACGCCGCAGAAAGTGTGCGGGACCCAAAAACGGGTGTGCGCAGAACGCCCTAGAAAGTGTGTGGGACCCAAATGAGAGTGAGCCGGACGCCGTAGAAAGTGTGCGGGACCCAAAAGAGAGTGCGCAGAACGCCGTAGAAAGTGTGCGGGACCCACGTGGAAGTGCGCCGGACGCCGTAGAAAGTGTGCGGGACCCAAATGGGTGGGCGCAGAACGCCGTATAAAGTGTGCGGGACCCAAGTGGGAGTGCGCAGGACGCCGTAGAGAGTGTGCGGGACCCAAATGGGTGTGCGCAGAACGCCGTAGAAAGTGTGCGGGACCCAAATGGGTGTGCGCAGAACGCCCTAGAAAGTGTGTGGGACCCAAATGAGAGTGCGCCGGACGCCGTAGAAAGTATGCGGGACCCACGTGGGAATGCGCCGGACGCCGTAGAAAGTGTGCGGGACTCAAATGGGTGTGCGCAGAACGCCGTAGTAAATGTGTGGGACCCAAATGGGTGTGCGCAGAACGCCGTAGAAGGTATGCGGGACCCAAATGAGAGTGCGCCGGACGCCGTAGAAAGTGTGCGGGACCCACGTGGGTGTGCGCAGAACACCGTAGAAGGTATGCGGGACCCAAATGAGAGTGCGCCGGACGCCGTAGAAAGTGTGCGGAACCCAAGTGGGAGTGCGCCGGACGCTGTAGAGAGTGTGCGGGACCCAAATGGGTGTGCGCAGAACGCCGTAGAAAGTGTGCGGGACCCAAGTGGGAGTGCGCCGGACGCCGTAGAGAGTGTGCGGGACCCAAATGGGTGTGCGCAGAACGCCCTAGAAAGTGTGTAGGACCCAAATGAGAGTGCGCCGGACGCCGTAGAAAGTGTGCGGGACCCAAATGAGAGTGCGCCGGACGCCGTAGAAAGTGTGCGGGACCCAAATGAGAGTGCGCCGGACGCCGTAGAAAGTGTGCGGGACCCACGTGGGAGTGCGCCGGACGCCGTAGAAAGTGTGCGGGACCCAAATGGGTGGGCGCAGAACGCCGTATAAAGTGTGCGGGACCCAAGTGGGAGTGCGCAGGACGCCGTAGAGAGTGTGCGGGACCCAAATGGGTGTGCGCAGAACGCCGTAGAAAGTGTGCGGGACCCAAATGGGTGTGCGCAGAACGCCCTAGAAAGTGTGTGGGACCCAAATGAGAGTGCGCCGGACGCCGTAGAAAGTATGCGGGACCCACGTGGGAATGCGCCGGACGCCGTAGAAAGTGTGCGGGACTCAAATGGGTGTGCGCAGAACGCCGTAGTAAATGTGTGGGACCCAAATGGGTGTGCGCAGAACGCCGTAGAAGGTATGCGGGACCCAAATGAGAGTGCGCCGGACGCCGTAGAAAGTGTGCGGGACCCACGTGGGAGTGCGCCGGACGCCGTAGAAAGTGTGCGGGACCCAAATGGGTAGGCGCAGAACGCCGTAGAAAGTGTGCGGAACCCAAGTGGGAGTGCGCCGGACGCTGTAGAGAGTGTGCGGGACCCAAATGGGTGTGCGCAGAACGCCGTAGAAAGTGTGCGGGACCCAAGTGGGAGTGCGCCGGACGCCGTAGAGAGTGTGCGGGACCCAAATGGGTGTGCGCAGAACGCCGCAGAAAGTGTGCGGGACCCAAAAACGGGTGTGCGCAGAACGCCCTAGAAAGTGTGTGGGACCCAAATATGAGTGAGCCGGACGCCGTAGAAAGTGTGCGGGACCCAAAAGAGAGTGCGCAGAACGCCGTAGAAAGTGTGCGGGACCCAAGTGGGAGTGCGCAGAACGCCGTAGAAAGTGTGCGGGACCCAAAAACGGGTGTGCGCAGAACGCCCTAGAAAGTGTGTGGGACCCAAATGAGAGTGAGCCGGACGCCGTAGAAAGTGTGCGGGACCCAAACGAGAGTGCGCAGAACGCCGTAGAAAGTGTGCGGGACCCAAGTGGGAGTGCGCCGGACGCCGTAGAGAGTGTGCGGGACCCAAATGGGTGTGCGCAGAACGCCCTAGAAAGTGTGTGGGACCCAAATGAGAGTGTGCCGGACGCCGTAGAAAGTGTGCGGGACCCAAACGAGAGTGCGCAGAACGCCGTAGAAAGTGTGCGGGACCCAAGTGGGAGTGCGCCGGACGCCGTAGAGAGTGTGCGGGACCCAAATGGGTGTGCGCAGAACGCCGTAGAAAGTGTGCGGGACCCAAAAACGGGTGTGCGCAGAACGCCCTAGAAAGTGTGTGGGACCCAAATGAGAGTGAGCCGGACGCCGTAGAAAGTGTGCGGGACCCAAACGAGAGTGCGCAGAACGCCGTAGAAAGTGTGCGGGACCCAAGTGGGAGTGCGCCGGACGCCGTAGAGAGTGTGCGGGACCCAAATGGGTGTGCGAAGAACGCCGTAGAAAGTGTGCGGGACCCAAATGGGTGTGCGCAGAACGCCCTAGAAAGTGTGTGCGACCCAAATGAGAGTGAGCCGGACGCCGTAGAAAGTGTGCGGGACCCAAACGAGAGTGCGTCGGACGCCATAGAAAGTGTGCGGGACCCACGCGGGAATGCGCCGGACGCCGTAGAAAGTGTGCGGGACCCAAATGAGTGGGCGCAGAACGCCGTAGAAAGTGTGCGGGACCCAAATGGGTGTGCGCAGAACGCCGTAGAAAGTGTGTGGGACCCAAATGAGAGTGCGCAGAACGCCCTAGAAAGTGTGTGGGACCCAAATGAGAGTGCGCCGGACGCCGTAGAAAGTGTGCGGGACACAAATGAGAGTGCGCCGGACGCCGTAGAAAGTGTGCGGGACCCACGTGGGTATGCGCCGGACGCCGTAGAAAGTGTGCGGGACTCAAATGGGTGTGCGCAGAACGCCGTAGTAAATGTGTGTGACCCAAATGGGTGTGCGCAGAACGCCGTAGAAAGTATGCGGGACCCAAATGGGTGTGCGCAGAACGCCCTAGAAAGTGTGTAGGACCCAAATGAGAGTGCGCCGGACGCCGTAGAAAGTGTGCGGGACCCAAATGAGAGTGCGCCGGACGCCGTAGAAAGTGTGCGGGACCCAAATGAGAGTGCGCCGGACGCCGTAGAAAGTGTGCGGGACCCACGTGGGAGTGCGCCGGACGCCGTAGAAAGTGTGCGGGACCCAAATGGGTGGGCGCAGAACGCCGTATAAAGTGTGCGGGACCCAAGTGGGAGTGCGCAGGACGCCGTAGAGAGTGTGCGGGACCCAAATGGGTGTGCGCAGAACGCCGTAGAAAGTGTGCGGGACCCAAATGGGTGTGCGCAGAACGCCCTAGAAAGTGTGTGGGACCCAAATGAGAGTGCGCCGGACGCCGTAGAAAGTATGCGGGACCCACGTGGGAATGCGCCGGACGCCGTAGAAAGTGTGCGGGACTCAAATGGGTGTGCGCAGAACGCCGTAGTAAATGTGTGGGACCCAAATGGGTGTGCGCAGAACGCCGTAGAAGGTATGCGGGACCCAAATGAGAGTGCGCCGGACGCCGTAGAAAGTGTGCGGGACCCACGTGGGAGTGCGCCGGACGCCGTAGAAAGTGTGCGGGACCCAAATGGGTAGGCGCAGAACGCCGTAGAAAGTGTGCGGAACCCAAGTGGGAGTGCGCCGGACGCTGTAGAGAGTGTGCGGGACCCAAATGGGTGTGCGCAGAACGCCGTAGAAAGTGTGCGGGACCCAAGTGGGAGTGCGCCGGACGCCGTAGAGAGTGTGCGGGACCCAAATGGGTGTGCGCAGAACGCCGCAGAAAGTGTGCGGGACCCAAAAACGGGTGTGCGCAGAACGCCCTAGAAAGTGTGTGGGACCCAAATGAGAGTGAGCCGGACGCCGTAGAAAGTGTGCGGGACCCAAAAGAGAGTGCGCAGAACGCCGTAGAAAGTGTGCGGGACCCAAGTGGGAGTGCGCAGAACGCCGTAGAAAGTATGCGGGACCCAAACGGGTGTGCGCAGAACGCCCTAGAAAGTGTGTATGACCCAAATGAGAGTGCGCCGGACGCCGTAGAAAGTGTGCGGGACCCAAATGAGAGTGCGCAGACCGCCCTAGAAAGTGTGTGCGACCCAAATGAGAGTGAGCCGGACGCCGTAGAAAGTGTGCGGGACCCAAACGAGAGTGCGTCGGACGCCATAGAAAGTGTGCGGGACCCACGCGGGAATGCGCCGGACGCCGTAGAAAGTGTGCGGGACCCAAATGAGTGGGCGCAGAACGCCGTAGAAAGTGTGCGGGACCCAAATGGGTGTGCGCAGAACGCCGTAGAAAGTGTGTAGGACCCAAATGAGAGTGCGCCGGACGCCGTAGAAAGTGTGCGGGACCCAAATGGGTAGGCGCAGAACGCCGTAGAAAGTGTGCGGAACCCAAGTGGGAGTGCGCCGGACGCTGTAGAAAGTGTGCGGGACCCACGCGGGAATGCGCCGGACGCCGTAGAAAGTGTGCGGGACCCAAATGGGTGTGCGCAGAACGCCGTAGAAAGTGTGTGGGACCCAAATGAGAGTGCGCAGAACGCCCTAGAAAGTGTGTGGGACCCAAATGAGAGTGCGCCGGACGCCGTAGAAAGTGTGCGGGACACAAATGAGAGTGCGCCGGACGCCGTAGAAAGTGTGCGGGACCCACGTGGGTATGCGCCGGACGCCGTAGAAAGTGTGCGGGACTCAAATGGGTGTGCGCAGAACGCCGTAGTAAATGTGTGTGACCCAAATGGGTGTGCGCAGAACGCCGTAGAAAGTATGCGGGACCCAAATGGGTGTGCGCAGAACGCCCTAGAAAGTGTGTAGGACCCAAATGAGAGTGCGCCGGACGCCGTAGAAAGTGTGCGGGACCCAAATGAGAGTGCGCCGGACGCCGTAGAAAGTGTGCGGGACCCAAATGAGAGTGCGCCGGACGCCGTAGAAAGTGTGCGGGACCCACGTGGGAGTGCGCCGGACGCCGTAGAAAGTGTGCGGGACCCAAATGGGTGGGCGCAGAACGCCGTATAAAGTGTGCGGGACCCAAGTGGGAGTGCGCAGGACGCCGTAGAGAGTGTGCGGGACCCAAATGGGTGTGAGCAGAACGCCGTAGAAAGTGTGCGGGACCCAAATGGGTGTGCGCAGAACGCCCTAGAAAGTGTGTGGGACCCAAATGAGAGTGCGCCGGACGCCGTAGAAAGTATGCGGGACCCACGTGGGAATGCGCCGGACGCCGTAGAAAGTGTGCGGGACTCAAATGGGTGTGCGCAGAACGCCGTAGTAAATGTGTGGGACCCAAATGGGTGTGCGCAGAACGCCGTAGAAGGTATGCGGGACCCAAATGAGAGTGCGCCGGACGCCGTAGAAAGTGTGCGGGACCCACGTGGGAGTGCGCCGGACGCCGTAGAAAGTGTGCGGGACCCAAATGGGTAGGCGCAGAACGCCGTAGAAAGTGTGCGGAACCCAAGTGGGAGTGCGCCGGACGCTGTAGAGAGTGTGCGGGACCCAAATGGGTGTGCGCAGAACGCCGTAGAAAGTGTGCGGGACCCAAGTGGGAGTGCGCCGGACGCCGTAGAGAGTGTGCGGGACCCAAATGGGTGTGCGCAGAACGCCGCAGAAAGTGTGCGGGACCCAAAAACGGGTGTGCGCAGAACGCCCTAGAAAGTGTGTGGGACCCAAATGAGAGTGAGCCGGACGCCGTAGAAAGTGTGCGGGACCCTAAAGAGAGTGCGCAGAACGCCGTAGAAAGTGTGCGGGACCCAATTGGGAGTGCGCAGAACGCCGCAGAAAGTGTGCGGGACCCAAAAACGGGTGTGCGCAGAACGCCCTAGAAAGTGTGTGGGACCCAAATGAGAGTGAGCCGGACGCCGTAGAAAGTGTGCGGGACCCAAACGAGAGTGCGCAGAACGCCCTAGAAAGTGTGTGCGACCCAAAAGAGAGTGAGCCGGACGCCGTAGAAAGTGTGCGGGACCCAAACGAGAGTGCGTCGGACGCCATAGAAAGTGTGCGGGACCCACGCGGGAATGCGCCGGACGCCGTAGAAAGTGTGCGGGACCCAAATGAGTGGGCGCAGAACGCCGTAGAAAGTGTGCGGGACCCAAATGGGTGTGCGCAGAACGCCGTAGAAAGTGTGCGGGACCCAAATGAGAGTGCGCCGGACGCCATAGAAAGTGTGCGGGACCCAAATGGGTGGGCGCAGAACGCCGTATAAAGTGTGCGGGACCCAAGTGGGAGTGCGCAGGACGCCGTAGAGAGTGTGCGGGACCCAAGCGGGAGTGCGCCGGACGCCGTAGAAATTGTGCGGGACCCAAATGGGTGTGCGCAGAACGCCCTAGAAAGTGTGTGGGACCCAAATGAGAGTGCGCCGGACGCCGTAGAAAGTGTGCGGGACCCAAAAACGGGTGTGCGCAGAACGCCCTAGAAAGTGTGTGGGACCCACGTGGGAATGCGCCGGACGCCGTAGAAAGTGTGCGGGACTCAAATGGGTGTGCGCAGAACGCCGTAGTAAATGTGTGGGACCCAAATGGGTGTGCGCAGAACGCCGCAGAATGTGTGCGGGACCCAAATGGGTGTGCGCAGATCGCCCTAGAAAGTGTGTAGGACCCAAATGAGAGTGCGCCGGACGCCGTAGAAAGTGTGCGGGACCCAAATGAGAGTGCGCCGGACGCCGTAGAAAGTGTGCGGGACGCAAATGGGTGGGCGCAGAACGCCGTATAAAGTGTGCGGGACCCAAGTGGGAGTGCGCAGAACGCCGTAGAAAGTGTGCGGGACCCAAATGAGAGTGCGCCGGACGCCGTAGAAAGTGTGCGGGACGCAAATGGGTGGGCGCAGAACGCCGTATAAAGTGTGCGGGACCCAAGTGGGAGTGCGCCGGACGCCGTAGAGTGTGTGCGGGACCCAAATGGGTGTGCGCAGAACGCCGTAGAAAGTGTGCGGGACCCAAATGGGTGTGCGCAGAACGCCCTAGAAAGTGTGTGGGACCCAAATGAGAGTGCGCAGAACGCCCTAGAAAGTGTGTGGGACCCAAATGAGAGTGCGCCGGACGCCGTAGAAAGTGTGCGGGACACAAATGAGAGTGCGCCGGACGCCGTAGAAAGTGTGCGGGACCCACGTGGGTATGCGCCGGACGCCGTAGAAAGTGTGCGGGACTCAAATGGGTGTGCGCAGAACGCCGTAGTAAATGTGTGTGACCCAAATGGGTGTGCGCAGAACGCCGTAGAAAGTATGCGGGACCCAAATGGGTGTGCGCAGAACGCCCTAGAAAGTGTGTAGGACCCAAATGAGAGTGCGCCGGACGCCGTAGAAAGTGTGCGGGACCCAAATGAGAGTGCGCCGGACGCCGTAGAAAGTGTGCGGGACCCAAATGAGAGTGCGCCGGACGCCGTAGAAAGTGTGCGGGACCCACGTGGGAGTGCGCCGGACGCCGTAGAAAGTGTGCGGGACCCAAATGGGTGGGCGCAGAACGCCGTATAAAGTGTGCGGGACCCAAGTGGGAGTGCGCAGGACGCCGTAGAGAGTGTGCGGGACCCAAATGGGTGTGCGCAGAACGCCGTAGAAAGTGTGCGGGACCCAAATGGGTGTGCGCAGAACGCCCTAGAAAGTGTGTGGGACCCAAATGAGAGTGCGCCGGACGCCGTAGAAAGTATGCGGGACCCACGTGGGAATGCGCCGGACGCCGTAGAAAGTGTGCGGGACTCAAATGGGTGTGCGCAGAACGCCGTAGTGAATGTGTGGGACCCAAATGGGTGTGCGCAGAACGCCGTAGAAGGTATGCGGGACCCAAATGAGAGTGCGCCGGACGCCGTAGAAAGTGTGCGGGACCCACGTGGGAGTGCGCCGGACGCCGTAGAAAGTGTGCGGGACCCAAATGGGTAGGCGCAGAACGCCGTAGAAAGTGTGCGGAACCCAAGTGGGAGTGCGCCGGACGCTGTATAGAGTGTGCGGGACCCAAATGGGTGTGCGCAGAACGCCGTAGAAAGTGTGCGGGACCCAAGTGGGAGTGGGCCGGACGCCGTAGAGAGTGTGCGGGACCCAAATGGGTGTGCGCAAAACGCCGCAGAAAGTGTGCGGGACCCAAAAACGGGTGTGCGCATAACGCCCTAGAAAGTGTGTGGGACCCAAATGAGAGTGAGCCGGACGCCGTAGAAAGTGTGCGGGACCCAAAAGAGAGTGCGCAGAACGCCGTAGAAAGTGTGCGGGACCCAAGTGGGAGTGCGCAGAACGCCGTAGAAAGTGTGCGGGACCCAAAAACGGGTGTGCGCAGAACGCCCTAGAAAGTGTGTGGGACCCAAATGAGAGTGAGCCGGACGCCGTAGAAAGTGTGCGGGACCCAAACGAGAGTGCGCAGAACGCCGTAGAAAGTGTGTGGGACCCAAATGAAAGTGCGCCGGACGCCGTAGAATATGTGCGGGACCCAAATGAGAGTGCGCTGGACGACATAGAAAGTGTGCGGGACCCAGGCGGGAATGCGCCGGACGCCGTAGAAAGTGTGCGGAACCCAAATGAGTGGGCGCAGAACGCCGTAGAAAGTGTGCGGGACCCAAATGGGTGTGCGCAGAACGCCGTAGAAAGTGTGCGGGACCCAAATGAGAGTGCGCCGGATGCCGTAGAAAGTGTGCGGGACCCAAATGGGTGGGCGCAGAACGCCGTAGAAAGTGGGCGGGACCCAAATGGGTGTGCGCAGGACGCCCTAGAAAGTGTGCGGGACCCAAGTGGGAGTGCGCCGGACGCCGTAGAAAGTGTGTGGGACCCAAGTGGGAGTGCGCAGAATGCCGTAGAAAGTCTGTGGTACTCAAATGAGAGTGCGCAGAACGCCCTAGAAAGTGTTTGGGCCCCAAAAGAGAGTGCGCCGGACGTCGTAGAAAGTGTGCGGGACCCAAATGGGCGTGCGCAGAATGCCGTAGAAAGTGTGCGGGACCCACGTGGGTATGCGCCGGACGCCGTAGAAAGTGTGCGGGACTCAAATGGGTGTGCGCAGAACGCCGTAGTAAATGTGTGTGACCCAAATGGGTGTGCGCAGAACGCCGTAGAAAGTATGCGGGACCCAAATGGGTGTGCGCAGAACGCCCTAGAAAGTGTGTAGGACCCAAATGAGAGTGCGCCGGACGCCGTAGAAAGTGTGCGGGACCCAAATGAGAGTGCGCCGGACGCCGTAGAAAGTGTGCGGGACCCAAATGAGAGTGCGCCGGACGCCGTAGAAAGTGTGCGGGACCCACGTGGGAGTGCGCCGGACGCCGTAGAAAGTGTGCGGGACCCAAATGGGTGGGCGCAGAACGCCGTATAAAGTGTGCGGGACCCAAGTGGGAGTGCGCAGGACGCCGTAGAGAGTGTGCGGGACCCAAATGGGTGTGAGCAGAACGCCGTAGAAAGTGTGCGGGACCCAAATGGGTGTGCGCAGAACGCCCTAGAAAGTGTGTGGGACCCAAATGAGAGTGCGCCGGACGCCGTAGAAAGTATGCGGGACCCACGTGGGAATGCGCCGGACGCCGTAGAAAGTGTGCGGGACTCAAATGGGTGTGCGCAGAACGCCGTAGTAAATGTGTGGGACCCAAATGGGTGTGCGCAGAACGCCGTAGAAGGTATGCGGGACCCAAATGAGAGTGCGCCGGACGCCGTAGAAAGTGTGCGGGACCCACGTGGGAGTGCGCCGGACGCCGTAGAAAGTGTGCGGGACCCAAATGGGTAGGCGCAGAACGCCGTAGAAAGTGTGCGGAACCCAAGTGGGAGTGCGCCGGACGCTGTAGAGAGTGTGCGGGACCCAAATGGGTGTGCGCAGAACGCCGTAGAAAGTGTGCGGGACCCAAGTGGGAGTGCGCCGGACGCCGTAGAGAGTGTGCGGGACCCAAATGGGTGTGCGCAGAACGCCGCAGAAAGTGTGCGGGACCCAAAAACGGGTGTGCGCAGAACGCCCTAGAAAGTGTGTGGGACCCAAATGAGAGTGAGCCGGACGCCGTAGAAAGTATGCGGGACCCACGTGGGAATGCGCCGGACGCCGTAGAAAGTGTGCGGGACTCAAATGGGTGTGCGCAGAACGCCGTAGAAAGTGTGCGGGACCCAAATGGGTGGGCGCAGAACGCCGTAGAAAGTGTGCGGGACCCAAATGAGAGTGCGCCGGACGCCGTAGAAAGTGTGCGGGACCCAAATGGGTGGGCGCAGAACGCCGTAGAAAGTGTGCGGGACCCAAATGGGAGTGCGCCGGACGCCGTAGAGAGTGTGCGGGACCCAGATGGGTGTGCGCAGAACGCCGTAGAAAGTGTGCGGGACCCAAATGGGTGTGCGCAGAACGCCCTAGAAAGTGTGTGGGACCCAAATGAGAGTGCGCCGGACGCCGTAGAAAGTGTGCGGGACCCAAACGAGAGTGCGCAGAACGCCCTAGAAAGTGTGTGCGACCCAAATGAGAGTGCGCAGAACGCCCTAGAAAGTGTGTGGGACCCAAATGAGAGTGCGCCGGACGCCGTAGAAAGTGTGCGGGACCCAAAAACGGGTGTGCGCAGAACGCCCTAGAAAGTGTGTGGGACCCAAATGAGAGTGAGCCGGACGCCGTAGAAAGTGTGCGGGACCCAAAAGAGAGTGCGCAGAACGCCGTAGAAAGTGTGCGGGACCCAAGTGGGAGTTCGCAGAACGCCGTAGAAAGTGTGCGGGACCCAAAAACGGGTGTGCGCAGAACGCCCTAGAAAGTGTGTGGGACCCAAATGAGAGTGTGCCGGACGCCGTAGAAAGTGTGCGGGACCCAAACGAGAGTGCGCAGAACGCCCTAGAAAGTGTGTGCGACCCAAATGAGAGTGCGCAGAACGCCCTAGAAAGTGTGTGGGACCCAAATGAGAGTGCGCCGGACGCCGTAGAAAGTGTGCGGGACCCAAAAACGGGTGTGCGCAGAACGCCCTAGAAAGTGTGCGGGACCCAAGTGGGAGTGCGCAGGACGCCGTAGAGAGTGTGCGGGACCCAAGTGGGAGTGCACCGGACGCCGTAGAAATTGTGCGGGACCCAAATGGGTGTGCGCAGAACGCCCTAGAAAGTGTGTGGGACCCAAATGAGAGTGCGCAGAACGCCCTAGAAAGTGTGTGGGACCCAAATGAGAGTGCGCCGGACGCCGTAGAAAGTGTGCGGGACCCAAAAACGGGTGTGCGCAGAACGCCCTAGAAAGTGTGCGGGACCCACGTGGGTATGCGCCGGACGCCGTAGAAAGTGTGCGGGACTCAAATGGGTGTGCGCAGAACGCCGTAGTAAATGTGTGTGACCCAAATGGGTGTGCGCAGAACGCCGTAGAAAGTATGCGGGACCCAAATGGGTGTGCGCAGAACGCCCTAGAAAGTGTGTAGGACCCAAATGAGAGTGCGCCGGACGCCGTAGAAAGTGTGCGGGACCCAAATGAGAGTGCGCCGGACGCCGTAGAAAGTGTGCGGGACCCAAATGAGAGTGCGCCGGACGCCGTAGAAAGTGTGCGGGACCCACGTGGGAGTGCGCCGGACGCCGTAGAAAGTGTGCGGGACCCAAATGGGTGGGCGCAGAACGCCGTATAAAGTGTGCGGGACCCAAGTGGGAGTGCGCAGGACGCCGTAGAGAGTGTGCGGGACCCAAATGGGTGTGAGCAGAACGCCGTAGAAAGTGTGCGGGACCCAAATGGGTGTGCGCAGAACGCCCTAGAAAGTGTGTGGGACCCAAATGAGAGTGCGCCGGACGCCGTAGAAAGTATGCGGGACCCACGTGGGAATGCGCCGGACGCCGTAGAAAGTGTGCGGGACTCAAATGGGTGTGCGCAGAACGCCGTAGTAAATGTGTGGGACCCAAATGGGTGTGCGCAGAACGCCGTAGAAGGTATGCGGGACCCAAATGAGAGTGCGCCGGACGCCGTAGAAGGTGTGTGGGACCCAAATGGGTGTGCGCAGAACGCCGTAGAAAGTGTGCGGGACCTAAGTGGGAGTGCGCCGGACGCCGTAGAAAGTGGGCGGGACCCAACTGGGTGTGCGCAGAACGCCGTAGAAAGTGTGTGGGACCCAAATGGGTGTGCGCAGAACGCCCTAGAAAGTGTGTGGGACCCAAATGAGAGTGAGCCGGACGCCGTAGAAAGTGTGCGGGACCCAAATGAGAGTGCGCAGAACGCCGTAGAAAGTGTGCGGGACCCAAGTGGGAGTTCGCAGAACGCCGTAGAAAGTGTGCGGGACCCAAAAACGGGTGTGCGCAGAACGCCCTAGAAAGTGTGTGGGACCCAAATGAGAGTGTGCCGGACGCCGTAGAAAGTGTGCGGGACCCAAACGAGAGTGCGCAGAACGCCCTAGAAAGTGTGTGCGACCCAAATGAGAGTGAGCCGGACGCCGTAGAAAGTGTGCGGGACCCAAACGGGAGTGCGTCGGACGCCATAGAAAGTGTGCGGGACCCACGTGGGAGTGCGCCGGACGCCGTAGAAAGTGTGCGGGACCCAAATGGGTGGGCGCAGAACCCCGTATAAAGTGTGCGGGACCCAAGTGGGAGTGCGCAGGACGCCGTAGAGAGTGTGCGGGACCCAAATGGGTGTGAGCAGAACGCCGTAGAAAGTGTGCGGGACCCAAATGGGTGTGCGCAGAACGCCCTAGAAAGTGTGTGGGACCCAAATGAGAGTGCGCCGGACGCCGTAGAAAGTGTGCGGGACCCACGTGGGAGTGCGCCGGACGCCGTAGAAAGTGTGCGGGACCCAAATGGGTGGGCGCAGAACGCCGTAGTAAATGTGTGGGACCCAAATGGGTGTGCGCAGAACACCGTAGAAGGTATGCGGGACCCAAATGAGAGTGCGCCGGACGCCGTAGAAAGTGTGTGGAGCCCAATTGAGAGTGCGTCGGACGCCATAGAAAGTGTACGGGACCCAAATGGGTGTGCGCAGAACTCCGTAGAAAGTGTGTGGAACCCAAATGTGAGTGCGCCGGACTCCGTAGAAAGTGTGCGGGACCCAAATGGGTGTGCGCAGAACGCCATAGAAAGTGTGCGGAACCCAAGTGGGAGTGCGCCGGACTCCGTAGAAAGTGTGCGGGACCCAAATGGGTGTGCGCAGAACGCCATAGAAAGTGTGCGGGACCCAAAAGGGTGTGCGCAGAACGCCCTAGAAAGTGTGTGGGACCCAAATGAGAGTGAGCCGGACGCCGTAGAAAGTGTGCGGGACCCAAAAGAGAGTGCGCAGAACGCCGTAGAAAGTGTGCGGGACCCAAGTGGGAGTGCGCAGAACGCCGTAGAAAGTGTGCGGGACCCAAAAACGGGTGTGCGCAGAACGCCCTAGAAAGTGTGTGGGACCCAAATGAGAGTGAGCCGGACGCCGTAGAAAGTGTGCGGGACCCAAACGAGAGTGCGCAGAACGCCCTAGAAAGTGTGTGCGACCCAAATGAGAGTGAGCCGGACGCCGTAGAAAGTGTGCGGGACCCAAACGAGAGTGCGTCGGACGCCATAGAAAGTGTGCGGGACCCGCGCGGGAATGCGCCGGACGCCGTAGAAAGTGTGCGGGACCCAAATGAGTGGGCGCAGAACGCCGTAGAAAGTGTGCGGGACCCAAATGGGTGTGCGCAGAACGCCGTAGAAAGTGTGCGGGACCCAAATGAGAGTGCGCCGGACGCCGTAGAAAGTGTGCGAGACCCAAATGGGTGGGCGCAGAACGCCGTAGAAAGTGTGCGGGACCCAAGTGGGAGTGCGCCGGACGCCGTAGAGAGTGTGCGGGACCCAAGTGTGAGTGCGCCGGACTCCGTAGAAAGTGGCGGGACCCAAATGGGTGTGCGCAGAACGCCCTAGAAAGTGTGTGCAACTCAAATGAGAGTGCGCAGAACGCCCTAGAAAGTGTGTGGGACCCAAATGAGAGTGCGCCGAACGCCGTAGAAAGTGTGCGGGACCCAAAAACGGGTGTGCGCAGAACGCCCTAGAAAGTGTGTGGGACCCAAATGAGAGTGAGCCGGACGCCGTAGAAAGTGTGCGGGACTCAAATGGGTGTGCGCAGAACGCCGTAGTAAATGTGTGTGACCCAAATGGGTGTGCGCAGAACGCCGTAGAAAGTATGCGGGACCCAAATGGGTGTGCGCAGAACGCCCTAGAAAGTGTGTAGGACCCAAATGAGAGTGCGCCGGACGCCGTAGAAAGTGTGTGCGACCCAAATGAGAGTGAGCCGGACGCCGTAGAAAGTGTGCGTAACCCAAACGAGAGTGCGTCGGACGCCGTAGAAAGTGTGCGGGACCCACGCGGGAATGCGCCGGACGCCGTAGAAAGTGTGCGGGACCCAAGTGGGAGTGCGCAGGACGCCGTAGAGAGTGTGCGGGACCCAAATGGGTGTGAGCAGAACGCCGAAGAAAGTGTGCGGGACCCAAATGGGTGTGCGCAGAACGCCCTAGAAAGTGTGTGGGACCCAAATGAGAGTGCGCCGGACGCCGTAGAAAGTATGCGGGACCCACGTGGGAATGCGCCGGACGCCGTAGAAAGTGTGCGAGACTCAAATGGGTGTGCGCAGAACGCCGTAGTAAGTGTGGGACCCAAGTGGGTGTGCGCAGAACGACGTGGAAGGTATGCGGGACCCAAATGAGAGTGCGCCGGACGCCGTAGAAAGTGTGCGGGACCCACGTGGGAGTGCGCCGGACGCCGTAGAAAGTGTGCGGGACCCAAATGGGTAGGCGCAGAACGCCGTAGAAAGTGTGCGGAACCCAAGTGGGAGTGCGCCGGACGCTGTAGAGAGTGTGCGGGACCCAAATGGGTGTGCGCAGAACGCCATAGAAAGTGTGCGGGACCCAAGTGGGAGTGCGCCGGACGCCGTAGAGAGTGTGCGGGACCCAAATGGGTGTGCGCAGAACGCCGCAGAAAGTGTGCGGGACCCAAAAACGGGTGTGCGCAGAACGCCCTAGAAAGTGTGTGGGACCCAAATGAGAGTGAGCCGGACGCCGTAGAAAGTGTGCGGGACCCAAAAGAGAGTGCGCAGAACGCCGTAGAAAGTGTGCGGGACCCAAGTGGGAGTTCGCAGAACGCCGTAGAAAGTGTGCGGGACCCAAAAACGGGTGTGCGCAGAACGCCCTAGAAAGTGTGTGGGACCCAAATGAGAGTGTGCCGGACGCCGTAGAAAGTGTGCGGGACCCAAACGAGAGTGCGCAGAACGCCCTAGAAAGTGTGTGCGACCCAAATGAGAGTGAGCCGGACGCCGTAGAAAGTGTGCGGGACCCAAACGAGAGTGCGTCGGACGCCATAGAAAGTGTGCGGGACCCACGCGGGAATGCGCCGGACGCCGTAGAAAGTGTGCGGGACCCAAATGAGTGGGCGCAGAACGCCGTAGAAAGTGTGCGGGACCCAAATGGGTGTGCGCAGAACGCCGTAGAAAGTGTGCGGGACCCAAATGAGAGTGCGCCGGACGCCATAGAAAGTGTGCGGGACCCAAATGGGTGGGCGCAGAACGCCGTATAAAGTGTGCGGGACCCAAGTGGGAGTGCGCAGGACGCCGTAGAGAGTGTGCGGGACCCAAGTGGGAGTGCACCGGACGCCGTAGAAATTGTGCGGGACCCAAATGGGTGTGCGCAGAACGCCCTAGAAAGTGTGTGGGACCCAAATGAGAGTGCGCAGAACGCCCTAGAAAGTGTGTGGGACCCAAATGAGAGTGCGCCGGACGCCGTAGAAAGTGTGCGGGACCCAAAAACGGGTGTGCGCAGAACGCCCTAGAAAGTGTGTGGGACCCAAATGAGAGTGAGCCGGACGCCGTAGAAAGTGTGCGGGACTCAAATGGGTGTGCGCAGAACGCCGTAGTAAATGTGTGTGACCCAAATGGGTGTGCGCAGAACGCCGTAGAAAGTATGCGGGACCCAAATGGGTGTGCGCAGAACGCCCTAGAAAGTGTGTAGGACCCAAATGAGAGTGCGCCGGACGCCGTAGAAAGTGTGTGCGACCCAAATGAGAGTGAGCCGGACGCCGTAGAAAGTGTGCGTAACCCAAACGAGAGTGCGTCGGACGCCGTAGAAAGTGTGCGGGACCCACGCGGGAATGCGCCGGACGCCGTAGAAAGTGTGCGGGACCCAAGTGGGAGTGCGCAGGACGCCGTAGAGAGTGTGCGGGACCCAAATGGGTGTGAGCAGAACGCCGTAGAAAGTGTGCGGGACCCAAATGGGTGTGCGCAGAACGCCCTAGAAAGTGTGTGGGACCCAAATGAGAGTGCGCCGGACGCCGTAGAAAGTATGCGGGACCCACGTGGGAATGCGCCAGACGCCGTAGAAAGTGTGCGGGACTCAAATGGGTGTGCGCAGAACGCCGTAGTAAATGTGTGGGACCCAAATGGGTGTGCGCAGAACGCCGTAGAAGGTATGCGGGACCCAAATGAGAGTGCGCCGGACGCCGTAGAAAGTGTGCGGGACCCACGTGGGAGTGCGCCGGACGCCGTAGAAAGTGTGCGGGACCCAAATGGGTAGGCGCAGAACGCCGTAGAAAGTGTGCGGAACCCAAGTGGGAGTGCGCCGGACGCTGTAGAGAGTGTGCGGGACCCAAATGGGTGTGCGCAGAACGCCATAGAAAGTGTGCGGGACCCAAGTGGGAGTGCGCCGGACGCCGTAGAGAGTGTGCGGGACCCAAATGGGTGTGCGCAGAACGCCGCAGAAAGTGTGCGGGACCCAAAAACGGGTGTGCGCAGAACGCCCTAGAAAGTGTGTGGGACCCAAATGAGAGTGAGCCGGACGCCGTAGAAAGTGTGCGGGACCCAAAAGAGAGTGCGCAGAACGCCGTAGAAAGTGTGCGGGACCCAAGTGGGAGTTCGCAGAACGCCGTAGAAAGTGTGCGGGACCCAAAAACGGGTGTGCGCAGAACGCCCTAGAAAGTGTGTGGGACCCAAATGAGAGTGTGCCGGACGCCGTAGAAAGTGTGCGGGACCCAAACGAGAGTGCGCAGAACGCCCTAGAAAGTGTGTGCGACCCAAATGAGAGTGAGCCGGACGCCGTAGAAAGTGTGCGGGACCCAAACGAGAGTGCGTCGGACGCCATAGAAAGTGTGCGGGACCCACGCGGGAATGCGCCGGACGCCGTAGAAAGTGTGCGGGACCCAAATGAGTGGGCGCAGAACGCCGTAGAAAGTGTGCGGGACCCAAATGGGTGTGCGCAGAACGCCGTAGAAAGTGTGCGGGACCCAAATGAGAGTGCGCCGGACGCCATAGAAAGTGTGCGGGACCCAAATGGGTGGGCGCAGAACGCCGTATAAAGTGTGCGGGACCCAAGTGGGAGTGCGCAGGACGCCGTAGAGAGTGTGCGGGACCCAAGTGGGAGTGCACCGGACGCCGTAGAAATTGTGCGGGACCCAAATGGGTGTGCGCAGAACGCCCTAGAAAGTGTGTGGGACCCAAATGAGAGTGCGCAGAACGCCCTAGAAAGTGTGTGGGACCCAAATGAGAGTGCGCCGGACGCCGTAGAAAGTGTGCGGGACCCAAAAACGGGTGTGCGCAGAACGCCCTAGAAAGTGTGTGGGACCCAAATGAGAGTGAGCCGGACGCCGTAGAAAGTGTGCGGGACTCAAATGGGTGTGCGCAGAACGCCGTAGTAAATGTGTGTGACCCAAATGGGTGTGCGCAGAACGCCGTAGAAAGTATGCGGGACCCAAATGGGTGTGCGCAGAACGCCCTAGAAAGTGTGTAGGACCCAAATGAGAGTGCGCCGGACGCCGTAGAAAGTGTGTGCGACCCAAATGAGAGTGAGCCGGACGCCGTAGAAAGTGTGCGTAACCCAAACGAGAGTGCGTCGGACGCCGTAGAAAGTGTGCGGGACCCACGCGGGAATGCGCCGGACGCCGTAGAAAGTGTGCGGGACCCAAGTGGGAGTGCGCAGGACGCCGTAGAGAGTGTGCGGGACCCAAATGGGTGTGCGCAGAACGCCGTAGAAAGTGTGCGGGACCCAAATGGGTGTGCGCAGAACGCCCTAGAAAGTGTGTGGGACCCAAATGAGAGTGCGCCGGACGCCGTAGAAAGTATGCGGGACCCACGTGGGAATGCGCCGGACGCCGTAGAAAGTGTGCGGGACTCAAATGGGTGTGCGCAGAACGCCGTAGTAAATGTGTGGGACCCAAATGGGCGTGCGCAGAACGCCGTAGAAAGTATGCGGGACCCAAATGAGAGTGCGCCGGACGCCGTAGAAAGTGTGCGGGACCCACGTGGGAGTGCGCCGGACGCCGTAGAAAGTGTGCGGGACCCAAAAACGGGTGTGCGCAGAACGCCCTAGAAAGTGTGTGGGACCCAAATGAGAGTGAGCCGGACGCCGTAGAAAGTGTGCGGGACCCAAATGGGTGTGCGCAGAACGCCCTAGAAAGTGTGTGCGACCCAAATGAGAGTGAGCCGGACGCCGTAGAAAGTGTGCGGGACCCAAACGAGAGTGCGTCGGACGCCATAGAAAGTGTGCGGGACCCACGCGGGAATGCGCCGGACGCCGTAGAAAGTGTGCGGGACCCAAATGAGTGGGCGCAGAACGCCGTAGAAAGTGTGCGGGACCCAAATGGGTGTGCGCAGAACGCCGTAGAAAGTGTGCGGGACCCAAATGAGAGTGCGCCGGACGCCATAGAAAGTGTGCGGGACCCAAATGGGTGGGCGCAGAACGCCGTATAAAGTGTGCGGGACCCAAGTGGGAGTGCGCAGGACGCCGTAGAGAGTGTGCGGGACCCAAATGAGAGTGCGCAGAACGCCCTAGAAAGTGTGTGGGACCCAAATGAGAGTGCGCCGGACGCCGTAGAAAGTGTGCGGGACCCAAAAACGGGTGTGCGCAGAACGCCCTAGAAAGTGTGTGGGACCCAAATGAGAGTGAGCCGGACGCCGTAGAAAGTGTGCGGGACTCAAATGGGTGTGCGCAGAACGCCGTAGTAAATGTGTGTGACCCAAATGGGTGTGCGCAGAACGCCGTAGAAAGTATGCGGGACCCAAATGGGTGTGCGCAGAACGCCCTAGAAAGTGTGTAGGACCCAAATGAGAGTGCGCCGGACGCCGTAGAAAGTGTGTGCGACCCAAATTAGAGTGAGCCGGACGCCGTAGAAAGTGTGCGTAACCCAAACGAGAGTGCGTCGGACGCCGTAGAAAGTGTGCGGGACCCACGCGGGAATGCGCCGGACGCCGTAGAAAGTGTGCGGGACCCAGAGTGGGAGTGCGCAGGACGCCGAAGAGAGTGTGCGGGACCCAAATGGGTGTGCGCAGAACGCCGTAGAAAGTGTGCGGGACCCAAATGGGTGTGCGCAGAACGCCCTAGAAAGTGTGTGGGACCCAAATGAGAGTGCGCCGGACGCCGTAGAAAGTATGCGGGACCCACGTGGGAATGCGCCGGACGCCGTAGAAAGTGTGCGGGACTCAAATGGGTGTGCGCAGAACGCCGTAGTAAATGTGTGGGACCCAAATGGGCGTGCGCAGAACGCCGTAGAAAGTATGCGGGACCCAAATGAGAGTGCGCCGGACGCCGTAGAAAGTGTGCGGGACCCACGTGGGAGTGCGCCGGACGCCGTAGAAAGTATGCGGGACCCAAAAACGGGTGTGCGCAGAACGCCCTAGAAAGTGTGTGGGACCCAAATGAGAGTGTGCCGGACGCCGTAGAAAGTGTGCGGGACCCAAACGAGAGTGCGCAGAACGCCCTAGAAAGTGTGTGCGACCCAAATGAGAGTGAGCCGGACGCCGTAGAAAGTGTGCGGGACCCAAACGAGAGTGCGTCGGACGCCATAGAAAGTGTGCGGGACCCACGCGGGAATGCGCCGGACGCCGTAGAAAGTGTGCGGGACCCAAATGAGCGTGCGCAGAACGCCGTAGAAAGTGTGCGGGACCCAAATGGGTGTGCGCAGGACGCCGTAGAAAGTGTGCGGGACCCAAATCAGAGTGCGCCGAACGCCATAGAAAGTGTGCGGGACCCAAGTGGGAGCGCGCAGAACGCCGTAGAAAGTGTGCGGGACCCAAGCGGGAGCGCGCACGACGCCGTGGAAAGTGTGTGGGACCCAAATGAGAGTGCGCAGGACGCCATAGAAAGTGTGCGGGACCCAAATGGGTGTGCGCAGAACGCCCTAGAAAGTGTGTGGGACCCAAATGAGAGTGCGCAGAACGCCCTAGAAAGTGTGTGGGACCCAAATGAGAGTGAGCCGGACGCCGTAGAAAGTGTGCGGGACTCAAATGGGTGTGCGCAGAACGCCGTAGTAAATGTGTGTGACCCAAATGGGTGTGCGCAGAACGCCGTAGAAAGTATGCGGGACCCAAATGGGTGTGCGCAGAACGCCCTAGAAAGTGTGTAGGACCCAAATGAGAGTGCGCCGGACGCCGTAGAAAGTGTATGCGACCCAAATGAGAGTGAGCCGGACGCCGTAGAAAGTGTGCGTAACCCAAACGAGAGTGCGTCGGACGCCGTAGAAAGTGTGCGGGACCCACGCGGGAATGCGCCGGACGCCGTAGAAAGTGTGTGGGACCCAAGTGGGAGTGCGCAGAACGCCGTAGAAAGTGTGCGGGACCCAAATGGATTTGCGCAGAACGCCGTAGAAAGTGTGCGATACCCAATTGAGTGTGCGCAGAACGCCGTAGAAAGTGTGTGGGACCCAAATGAGTGTGCGCCGGACGCCGTAGAAAGTGTGCGGGACCCACGGGAGTGCGCCGGACGCCGTAGAAAGTGTGCGGGACCCAAATGGGTGTGCGCAGAACGCCCTAAAAAGTGTGTGGGACCCAAATGAGAGTGCGCAGAACGCCTAGAAAGTGTGTGACCCAAATGAGAGTGCGCAGACGCCGTAGAAAGTGTGCGGGACCCAAATGGGTGTGCGCAGAACGCCGTAGAAAGTGTGCGTAACCCAAACGAGAGTGCGTCGGACGCCGTGGAAAGTGTGCGGGACCCAAGTGGGAGTGCGCAGGACGCCGTAGAGAGTGTGCGGGACCCAAATGGGTGTGCGCAGAACGCCGTAGAAAGTGTGCGGGACCCAAATGGGTGTGCGCAGAACGCCCTAGAAAGTGTGTGGGACCCAAATGAGAGTGCGCCGGACGCCGTAGAAAGTATGCGGGACCCACGTGGGAATGCGCCGGACGCCGTAGAAAGTGTGCGGGACTCAAATGGGTGTGCGCAGAACGCCGTAGTAAATGTGTGGGACCCAAATGGGCGTGCGCAGAACGCCGTAGAAAGTATGCGGGACCCAAATGAGAGTGCGCCGGACGCCGTAGAAAGTGTGCGGGACCCACGTGGGAGTGCGCCGGACGCCGTAGAAAGTGTGCGGGACCCAAATGGGTGGGCGCAGAACGCCGTAGAAAGTGTGCGGGACCCAAGTGGGAGTGCGCAGAACGCCGTAGAAAGTGTGCGGGACCCAAATGGGTGTGCGCAGAACGCCCTAGAAAGTGTGTGGGACCAAAATGAGAGTGCGCCGGACGCCGTAGAAAGTATGCGTGACCCACGTGGGAATGCGCCGGACGCCGTAGAAAGTGTGCGGGACTCAAATGGGTGTGCGCAGAACGCCGTAGTAAATGTGTGGGACTGAAATGGGCGTGCGCAGAACGCCGTAGAAAGTATGCGGGACCCAAATGAGAGTGCGCCGGACGCCGTAGAAAGTGTGCGGGACCCACGTGGGAGTGCGCCGGACGCCGTAAAAAGTGTGCGGGACCCAAATGGGTGGGCGCAGAACGCCGTAGAAAGTGTGCGGGACCCAAGTGGGAGTGCGCCGGACGCTGTAGAGAGTGTGCGGGACCTAAATGGGTGTGCGAAGAACGCCGTAGAAAGTGTGCGGGACCCAAATGGGTGTGCGCAGAACGCCCTAGAAAGTGTGTGCGACCCAAATGAGAGTGAGCCGGACGCCGTAGAAAGTGTGCGGGACCCAAACGAGAGTGCGTCGGACGCCGTAGAAAGTGTGCGGGACCCACGTGGGAATGCGCCGGACGCCGTAGAAAGTGTGCGGGACCCAAGTGGGAGTGCGCCGGATGCCGTAGAGAGTGTGCGGGACCCAAATGGGTGTGCGCAGAACGCCGTAGAAAGTGTGCGGAACCCAAAAACGGGTGTGCGCAGAACGCCCTAGAAAGTGTGTGGGACCCAAATGAGAGTGAGCCGGACGCCGTAGAATGTGTGCGGGACCCAAACGAGAGTGCGCAGAACGCCCTAGAAAATGTGTGGGACCCAAATGAAAGTGCGCCGGACGCCGTAGAAAGTGCCGTACCCGAATGGGTGTGCGCAGAACGCCGTAGAAAGTGTGCAGGAATTCAGTGGGAGTGTGCAAGATGTAACAGAATGTGCGCAGGACATTAGTGGGAGTGTGCAGGATGTCATAGAAAGTGTGCAGGACATCAGTGAGAGTGTGCAGGACTATAGTGGGAGTGTGCAGCACCTTATAGAAAGTGTGTAGGACATCAGTGGAAGGGTGCAGGACATCAGTGGGCGTGTGCAGGACGTCATAGAAAGTGCGCAGGCTATGAGTTGGAGTGCGCAGGACGTCATAGAAGGGGGGGGGGCAGGACATCAGTGGGTTTACTTTCATCTAACACCACCAGGCATACAGTTCACCTCCGCACTGCCGTGCAGTCCGCAAAGTGCACGCTGATTGCGAAATCGTGCTGCGGCGCGGTTGCGAGCATCCTCAGACAAGGATGTGGGATCACCCGGGCGCTTTTCGCCTTTGGTGCCCAGGTGATCCCACCGCCCGGGTGATCCCACATCCCTGTCTGAGGATACTCGCAACCGCACCGCAGCACGATTTCGCAATCAGCGTGCACTTTGCGGACTGAACGGCAGTGCGGAAGTGAATTGTAAATCATGTTAGAAAGGAAACCTTCAGGAAAAATAAATGAAATTCCTGAAAGTTTAGGTTCCTGGCAAAAGTAAAGATTTGGCATGGTCACAAAAATATACTCAGTTAAAAAGGGAAGATAAAGAAGAATGAAAAAAAGGTTTTGAAATATTCCTGAGAACGATTCGGCGTAGAATAATTTGTTTTTCGGGAAATGAAGTGAAATAGTTGAAAGTATGATTTGGCAGCCGAGTTTGAACCAACTATTGATAAGAGTTGTGCAGAACGAGAGATCGCCTTGTCTGTGCTTATCCGTAGAACATATCAAAGCGAAATCACGCGTGAAATGGGAAGCATCGAAACTTTTTCGGGAGCTGTAATGCGGCGGTCTTCACGTATTAGGTGAAGCAAAATCAACACGCGTGATTTCGCTTTGATATGTTCTACGGATAAGCACAGACAAGGCGATCTCTCGTTCTGCACAACTCTTATCAATAGTTGGTTCAAACTCGACTGCCAAATCATACTTTCAACTATTTCACTTCATTTCCCAAAAAACAAATTATTCTACGCCGAATCGTTCTCAGGAATATTTCAAAACCTTTTTTCATTCTTCTTTATCTTCCCTTTTTAACTGAGTATATTTTTGTGACCATGCCAAATCTTTACTTTTGCCAGGAACCTAAACTTTCAGGAATCAGTAGTTGGTTCAAACTCGACTGTCAAAACATACTTTCAGATATTTGACTACATTTCCTAAAAATCAAATTATTCTACGCCAAATCGCTCTCAGGAATATTTCAGAGCTTTTTTCATTTTTCTTCACCTTCCCCTTTTAACTGAGTATATTTCTAATTTTTTGGAAAAATAGCCATGCCAAATCTTTACTTCTGCCAGGATCCTAAACTTTCAGGAATTCAATTCTGAAAATGAAAGTTGGGTCTGATATGGATTTTCCGATGGCGTTATCATCCACCCCTGGATAGCCTTTACATGGAACAAAAACAACTTATCATATCTTTTTCATTGCTTCATTTCTGAAAACAGACCCACCGATTTTCCGCCCCTTCCGCTCTGCCATGGCGATGTCTCTGGATCTTTCATATGCGCCACATAAGTATACGAACACAGCGGAAATGAGCTAAGCAGCTGTCGGATCAAGGTTTTAGATGTCGGAACACGTTCCTACGTTTTCTGCAACGCCAAGAACCATGAAATAAATCGTATGGCCACAGCTTCTCTGCCTGACCCTTATTTACAGAGAAGAATTCAGTTTTTGTACGCCACGTAAGTACAGGACACTTGGAAAACATCAAAATTTATCAGCCAATAGGACACAAACAAAAACAAAACATTGTCAGTACGAATTGGCAGCACTGCTACGTGTAATAAGTTTGAAAGATCTGTCTTGGAGGCTGTCGCTGAGCCGCGTGAGAACGTTCCTGTCAATGTCGCTCCATGCAACCAGGATGACTTGCTTGCGCGAGCACTAACGTTGTAGCAATGCTTTCCAACCTTGTAAGCATTGCGCACAATAATCGTCCACAGGTCCCAATGGGATTAAGATGGGGGCTGACGGCCAGCCAAGGCAGGAGGACGACATTATTACTCCGGAACCGCTCCAAAGACCGGCTTTTGTCGAGAGTGGAGTGGTCCTGTGCGTAACGGAATCTTTCACGTCGTCGAGCACACAGGAAAGGCATCAGACCACTGCTGTGGAAAGCTGCCCACACCATGAGGCTTGCACCTACAAAGTTCCGGCGGCTGAAGTAGGCCGGCTTCCTTGAAACACGAACGATGAATACGGCAAGTACTTTTTATTCGTCATTAGACTAAGTTTACAAGAATTGCAAAATTGATGAGCCTCACTAGTTTGAAAATCGAGAAAGCTTTCGTTGTCATATTTTATGTTGATACTTCCCACCATGGGAAAGGATCAGCGTAATCCTGATGCTCCGGATGACGCTGAGCGTTGATCTGAATTGACTAGAAGTATGTAAAGTTCTTGAGCGAATCTAAGCAGCACACTCAAAAGACCTGATAATATCTAACGAGGTGATTAAGACTGCAGTGGTGGATAGGCCTTTTCTCTCCAGTTTCTACATGGTAATACATGGAGTCAAACACTGGCCGAGTGCGTATCGGATAATGCCTGAAAAAAGGAAATGGTTTCCGAGGTAACTGCAGAAAATTGAATTTCCACCTGTAGGAACCATTCGCAGTTTTATAGACGAGGAAAAGAGGTAATTCTGGTTCGAGGTCGTCGAGCAAGGGGTCTTGAACCATCTGGAACCTTGTGATTTAGATCTTATTTATTCGAGCTGAAAAGCACTTCTCACCTGATGATATAGTCTGAAGTCAGCCCGTTTTTCCACCATTTCTTCAGCCTTGGAAAAATTGCACACTCCAAGATAAATACTCCTATGATATATGTGATTCAGTTGGAGGGACTCGCGTCTTGATCCGGTTCGTGTAACTTCCTACCTTGCTATGCCTTCGTGCGCCCCTCTTGGAGTGTTCGCTGTGTCGCCTTCTTGAAACTGCCTGTAATGAATCCACTGAAGTCCTGAGGCCGGATTCATCGAACTTACCGCGGTTAGTGAGTTACCGCGGTTAGCGAAACTGGAGCTCAACCACCTAGTTTCACCGCGGTTAAGCGTAACTTTACCAAATGCGATTTAAGATAAGATAAAGTGTTATCAACCAGAATTTGTTGACATCAATCTGAAATATGAGTGTATCCTATAGCAAAATTAGAGCAAGCGGTCGAATTTGAACTTGTTGCATGCCTGTCTGTAATCAATAGAAGCTGTGCTCATCTTTGAAATCGCATTTTGAACGATGATCGGCCCGACTAGGCAGGCAAGAAACTGAACTGAGTTTAGATGGTTTTACGCGGTGTCATAACATCCGTATTCGGGGCCAAATTTCGTAACGCACTGAGCTATGCTTAGAACGGTCCTGAGTCTAGTTGCTTCGCATAAAGTGTTATGATTTTGCATTTTACAGATATAGGCAACAGATTCGTCTATTTTACACTTCATCGCTGGGATCACCTAGAGAGGAAGAAAAGCGTTTCTGGAAGGCAAGCGAAATGTGGTGGTGGCACAATCAGGGGCTACATGTTTCTACCCTTGAACACCGGCGCGTCACACGCGGGCCTTTCTTTGTAGTTTAAATACTTTCTATCCATGCGGTGCGTCGAGTGAGTAGGGAGTGAGTACTTCACCATGGTATGATGACTCGTAACGAAGTTGATGCATGAGTGATGACAAAGCGATATGAAAACCGGTGTGGGCGTTGTCGCCATGGCTGAGCAGAAGTGACGCCCAGGCGTGACGTCGGGCTATTCATACTTCAACGCCTTACGCGTGCCACGCTGGCGTTAAGAAGTATGATTAGCTTGCCGAGAAGCTATTTGTATTCCTCAACACCTAGGGCGTGGCGTCGCAGCATGATTGGCCTGACGCCAGGACCTCGTAACACGCGCCTGCGCCCGTTCCGCCATGGCGGCGACGGCTGTAGCGATTTTTCTGAAATTTCATTGTTAAAAAATCCTTAATTTCATTCCGTTTCATAATTATAAATTCCTCTCCTATCCTCTGCTACCACGATGGTCGATGGTTACATAGGTCTCGCACACTTTCCACGGCGCACTGCCACTGGAGTTCCGTACATTTTCTTCGGCGTCCGGCGCAGTCCTATATGGGTCTCTCGCACTATCTACGACGTCTACGGTGCGCACGCTCCACATAAAACGCAACGGACATTCTACGACGCAGCGCACCCTCTACATTATACATTCCATCCGACGGAGTCGGTTTCGGATATCCGGGTCGGATAACCCGATCGTTTAATTATCCGAAATCCGATACGACGTGAAAATGGCAATTTCGGATTGACCCGACATCCGATCAGACGAAAAAACACGATATCCGAAATATCCGATATCCGGAAAAAAGAAAATCGAAGGATCCGATCAGATAAAAGGAACCAAACCTCTGGGTCACTTACTATTCATATTTTGAAAGGGGTGGGAAGCTCCGGGTGTTGTGAAGTCAACGGAGGGAGCAATGACGTCACCGCTGCTTGGCGGAATCCAGTTCTCGGGCAACCCCTTTGTCGAACTATCGTGGGTTATATCTCCGCTTTTTCCGGGAGCTGGGGGGGGGACGGAGTACGGGGTGGCGTCGGAGCCAGACGGCTGGCAGCAGTGACCGATCTCGGCTGAGTCGCCCTAACAGCGAGATCGATGGCTCCCTCGCTCGTTGATTGGCGATCAACGGAAATCACGCAGGCAAGATCAGAGCCGGTGCGTGGAGAACAATAGTTTCTTCAAACAAAAAGGGTGATGACTTCCTATATTAAAGCAAAGGAATCATTGTAAATAATATGAGTGTGTATAGTTCTGGTATTAATAATAATAATAATAATAATTCATTACGCTATTTAAGACAGACGTTAGATAAACAATAAAAACAATTACATAAACTCTGGTACCGCCGAAGTGACCTGTTGATTTCGATTATCACCAGCAGCGGAGCGGTGGGCCTCGATAAAATATAACTAGTGATAAGGAGGTTCCGACGAAAAAGCCACCGCTCCGCGCTGTGATAATCGAAATCAACAGGTCACTACGGTGGTACCAGAGTTTACATCATTCTAGTATAGTATCACAAAGATAACAATTCAGTGATAAAAACTAGTAACTTAGAATCATTTTTGAGGCCATTCGTTTGAAGGACAGCAAGTAGTGGGGTTGCAGAGGAACGGTGCTTCTCAAAGACACATAAGCAGCACCCGCACGGACTGTAAATGTATGAGATCGTATGGGGGTTCTAGCCGCAGGATAAGATATTTTTATGTTTCCTCCTCTAGTTCTCGAAGTAGTCAGTCTATAAAACGATGAGCAGTTGATTCCACAAGTGTGAGACACTATTTTAAAGACCATACATACATCTCTGAGTTTTCTCCGAGACTCTAAGGTATGCAATCCGAGGACTTTGTTCCTGTGTTGCGATCTAGGTATGCGATTGTAGTCAAAGCCTCTACTTCTGATGACCAATTTGCGCGTGTAGTTGCTCTGAATTTTCTCAATGAATTGTATATCTTTGTTTTTATATGGTGAAAAAACTGTGGGACCACATTCTAAAATAGGTCTCACGTATGTTTTGTACGCCTTCACCAATACATCAACGTTTTTTGTTGCTAACGCTTTGAATATTTGGTAAGTCCGACCACACGCCTTCCTGCAAATATTTTTGAAATTTTCACGAAAGTCCAGCTTGTTATCATATGTGAATCCCAGATCAACCACCTTATCCACCAGCGGAATAACATTACCTTGCAAGTAAAAGTGTAGGGATTCATCAGCTGATCCAATTCTTAGGCGCATGGTCTTTTCTGGTGCAAGAGGTAGGGCCCAGTCCTTGCTCCAAGATTCTACAACATTGATAGCATTCTGGAGATCAGAAACTGAGAAATTTTGAGGGTTCACGTAGATCTTAAAATCGTCAGCGTATTGCATACACTTAACTCCAGTCTCTTGAACCGACTGTGCTAAGTCAGATGTAAAGATCGCAAATAGCACAGGGGAAAGAACCCCACCTTGGGGTACACCACTTGTGATTTTGTGTATTTCAGAGAGAGTAGAATTAATCTTAACCTGAAAGGTGCGGTCTGTGAGGAACTGTTAAACCCACTTTGTTACTTTCGAATGGAAACCCAGTTTCTCTAGCTTGAAAATCAATTTAGAATGGCAAACACGATCGAAAGCTTTTGAGAAATCAAAATAAATTATATCGCAATTGACTCCCTGTTCTAAAAGATTGGTCCAGTCATTCAAGCATCCAAAAAATTAGTCTCAGTTGAACTACCAGCAACAAAACCATGTTGACTGGATGGAATTAAGTTGTTACGCGTCAGATGATCGACTATATGCTCTTTCAATATCTTTTCGAACAGCCGACAAAAAAGTGATAGTATGCTCACTGGTCTATAGTTGGAGGGGTTGACAGCAGGCTGCTTCTTCAACAGTGGTGTTACATAGGAATGTTTCCAGCGCTTCGGAACTTCAGTTAGCATGAGTGACTGGTTGAAAATATATGCCAATGGTTTGGCAATCACATGGGACACCTCTTTAAGAAATCGCAAAGGAATTCGATTAGGGGTAACCGAATGCGAAGCTGGCCATTTTCTAATTAGTTCAAAAATTTTGAAGTCATCAAACCAGGGAATTGAATCCATCACGCTAACGTTGGGTGATCTGTCAGGCGGACAAATGTGATCATCGTCAGTGAAAACTTTACGAAACTCGTTTGCGAGCATATTAGCCTTATCGATATCAGAAATAGCCCTGGCTGAATCTTTAACAAGAACTGAACTGCAACTTTCATTTTTCAGTCTCGTCCTCAAGTACTTATAGAAGGACTGTTTTTGACCTGATTCGATTATACGCTTCTCCAAATTCTGATTGTACTTTTCCAATTTTCTTACAAAACGGGAAGCGAAAGTATTATAATGTTCCCAGTCAGAAGGTGTTTGTGAGAGGAAAGCCAGAGAGAAAAGGCAATCTCTATGATCTAACATGATTCTTAGATAGACCGGTAGATATGAACGTGAAGCGAAAACCCGATCCCATAGCACAAAGATGTCTATGGCATGGTGCAGAATACTTAAAAAACATTTCATATTTCTCATCCTTTGTTTTGTTTGTTTCCAAGGAATCCACCCATCTCAAATCCACTAAGTATGTAGCTGCAGATCAAGGAGTAATCACATTTTGAAAACTGTTGACGATACGTAACATTGGAGCTAGCCGTTTCAGCATTCACAAGAAAGGATATTCCGATATGATCGCTGGTGCCAATAGGAGGTTGAGGTGTAACTTGATCGATGAGACGTTTGTCATTAGTGAGTATGAGATCAAGTACATGCTGACCACGTGTGGGGAAATGGATATGCTGAATGAAGTCATGTGATACAACAAAGTCAACAAACTTATCATTCGGATTAGGAAGTAGGCTAGAGGGGTCATCCCAGTTAATTTCTGGAAGGTTGAAGTCTCCAACAAGAATTGAAGGCCCCTCATTCGAAATTAAGTCACTTATTGTATTCAACAGCTGATCTGTATTCAACTGAGAGCAGGAAGGTGTACGGTAGACAACCACAAAACGAATAGGATTAGGAGAACAAAAAACGTCAATGGCCATAATTTCACACCCATCTGAAACAGACTCCGTGAACACAGTAGCGAGCTGAAAAGACTTTTTCAAGAGCACCATCACTCCACCTCCCGGCCTACCTGGCCTGTCACAACGGCAAGCCTCAAATTCATTTGATACATTACAAAAAAGGGATGACATAGTATGAACAGATTTGAGCCAAGTCTCAGTGAACACATAAATATCATAAGAATTGCCAAAAACAAAATCTATTTTTTTTGCATTTTTGACCAGTGATCTGACATTCGAATAAAAACATTTGATTGATAACCGTGGATACATGTTATTAGAGCTCCAGTAGTCTTCAAAAGCGTAAAAGCTTCGCGCTAATGTCAGAATACCGCCAACACGGGGTTCCAACCCCTTGAAAAATCGGGGAAAACTTCGCACTCATGTCAGAACCTCGCCAACCCGGGGTTCCAACCCCTTGAAAAATCGGAGAAAACTTCGCACTCATGTCAGAATCTCGCCAACCAGGGGTTCCAACCCCTTGAAAAAATCGGGGAAAACTTCGCACTCATGTCAGAATCTCATTCACTCGGAGTTCCAACCCCTTGAAAAATCGGGGAAAACTTCGCACTCATGTCAGAATCTCATTCACTTGGAGTTCCAACCCCTTGAAAAATCGGAGAAAACTTCGCACTCATGTCAGAATCTCGCCAACCAGGGGTTCCAACCCCTTGAAAAAATCGGGGAAAACTTCGCACTCATGTCAGAATCTCGCCCACCCGCGGTTCCAACCCCTAGAAAAAATCGGAGAAAACTTTGCGCTCATGTCAGAATCTCGCCAACCCGGGGTTCCAACCCCTTGAAAAATCGAAGAAAACTTCGCACTCATGTCAGAATCTCATTCACTCGGAGTTCCAACCCCTTGAAAAATCGGCGAAAACTTCGCACTAATGTCAGAATCTCGCCCACCCGCGGTTCCTACCCCTAGAAAAAATCGGAGAAAACTTCGCGCTCATGACAGAATCTCGCTAACCCGGGGTTCCAACCCCTTGAAAAATCGGAGAAAACTTCGCACTCATGTTAGAATCTCGCTAACCCGGGGTTCCAACCCCTTGAAAAATCGGGGAAAACTTCGCACTCATGTCAGAATCTCATTCACTCGGAGTTCCAACCCCTTGAAAAATCGGGGAAAACTTCGCACTCATGTCAGAATCTCATTCACTTGGAGTTCCAACCCCTTGAAAAATCGGAGAAAACTTCGCACTCATGTCAGAATCTCGCCCACCCGGGGTTCCAACCCCTTGAAAAATCGGGGAAAACTTCGCACTCATGTCAGAATCTCGCCCACCCGCGGTTCCAACCCCTTGAAAAATCGGAGAAAACTTCGCACTCATGTCAGAATCTCGCCCACCCGCGGTTCCAACCCCTTGAAAAATCGGAGAAAACTTCGCACTCATGTCAGAATCTCATTCACTTGGAGTTCCAACCCCTTGAAAAATCGGAGAAAACTTCGCACTCATGTCAGAATCTCGCCCACCCGCGGTTCCAACCCCTTGAAAAATCGGAGAAAACTTCGCACTCATGTCAGAATCTCATTCACTTGGAGTTCCAACCCCTTGAAAAATCGGGGAAAACTTCGCACTCATGTCAGAATCTCGCCCACCCGCGGTTCCAACCCCTAGAAAAAATCGGAGAAAACTTCGCGCTCATGACAGAATCTCATTCACTTGGAGTTCCAACCCCTTGAAAAATCGGAGAAAACTTCGCACTCATGTCAGAATCTCATTCACTTGGAGTTCCAACCCCTTGAAAAATCGGAGAAAACTTCGCACTCATGTCAGAATCTCATTCACTTGGAGTTCCAACCCCTTGAAAAATCGGAGAAAACTTCGCACTCATGTCAGAATCTCATTCACTTGGAGTTCCAACCCCTTGAAAAATCGGAGAAAACTTCGCACTCATGTCAGAATCTCATTCACTTGGAGTTCCAACCCCTTGAAAAATCGGAGAAAACTTCGCACTCATGTCAGAATCTCATTCACTTGGAGTTCCAACCCCTTGAAAAATCGGAGAAAACTTCGCACTCATGTCAGAATCTCATTCACTTGGAGTTCCAACCCCTTGAAAAATCGGAGAAAACTTCGCACTCATGTCAGAATCTCATTCACTTGGAGTTCCAACCCCTTGAAAAATCGGAGAAAACTTCGCACTCATGTCAGAATCTCATTCACTTGGAGTTCCAACCCCTTGAAAAATCGGAGAAAACTTCGCACTCATGTCAGAATCTCATTCACTTGGAGTTCCAACCCCTTGAAAAATCGGAGAAAACTTCGCACTCATGTCAGAATCTCATTCACTTGGAGTTCCAACCCCTTGAAAAATCGGAGAAAACTTCGCACTCATGTCAGAATCTCATTCACTTGGAGTTCCAACCCCTTGAAAAATCGGAGAAAACTTCGCACTCATGTCAGAATCTCATTCACTTGGAGTTCCAACCCCTTGAAAAATCGGGGAAAACTTCGCACTCATGTCAGAATCTCATTCACTTGGAGTTCCAACCCCTTGAAAAATCGGAGAAAACTTCGCACTCATGTCAGAATCTCATTCACTTGGAGTTCCAACCCCTTGAAAAATCGGAGAAAACTTCGCACTCATGTCAGAATCTCATTCACTTGGAGTTCCAACCCCTTGAAAAATCGGAGAAAACTTCGCACTCATGTCAGAATCTCATTCACTTGGAGTTCCAACCCCTTGAAAAATCGGAGAAAACTTCGCACTCATGTCAGAATCTCATTCACTTGGAGTTCCAACCCCTTGAAAAATCGGAGAAAACTTCGCACTCATGTCAGAATCTCATTCACTTGGAGTTCCAACCCCTTGAAAAATCGGAGAAAACTTCGCACTCATGTCAGAATCTCATTCACTTGGAGTTCCAACCCCTTGAAAAATCGGAGAAAACTTCGCACTCATGTCAGAATCTCATTCACTTGGAGTTCCAACCCCTTGAAAAATCGGAGAAAACTTCGCACTCATGTCAGAATCTCATTCACTTGGAGTTCCAACCCCTTGAAAAATCGGAGAAAACTTCGCACTCATGTCAGAATCTCATTCACTTGGAGTTCCAACCCCTTGAAAAATCGGAGAAAACTTCGCACTCATGTCAGAATCTCATTCACTTGGAGTTCCAACCCCTTGAAAAATCGGAGAAAACTTCGCACTCATGTCAGAATCTCATTCACTTGGAGTTCCAACCCCTTGAAAAATCGGAGAAAACTTCGCACTCATGTCAGAATCTCATTCACTTGGAGTTCCAACCCCTTGAAAAATCGGAGAAAACTTCGCACTCATGTCAGAATCTCATTCACTTGGAGTTCCAACCCCTTGAAAAATCGGAGAAAACTTCGCACTCATGTCAGAATCTCATTCACTTGGAGTTCCAACCCCTTGAAAAATCGGAGAAAACTTCGCACTCATGTCAGAATCTCATTCACTTGGAGTTCCAACCCCTTGAAAAATCGGAGAAAACTTCGCACTCATGTCAGAATCTCATTCACTTGGAGTTCCAACCCCTTGAAAAATTGGAGAAATCTTCGCACTCATGTCAGAATCTCATTCACTTGGAGTTCCAACCCCTTGAAAAATCGGAGAAAACTTCGCACTCATGTCAGAATCTCATTCACTTGGAGTTCCAACCCCTTGAAAAATCGGAGAAAACTTCGCACTCATGTCAGAATCTCATTCACTTGGAGTTCCAACCCCTTGAAAAATCGGAGAAAACTTCGCACTCATGTCAGAATCTCATTCACTTGGAGTTCCAACCCCTTGAAAAATCGGAGAAAACTTCGCACTCATGTCAGAATCTCATTCACTTGGAGTTCCAACCCCTTGAAAAATCGGAGAAAACTTCGCACTCATGTCAGAATCTCATTCACTTGGAGTTCCAACCCCTTGAAAAATCGGAGAAAACTTCGCACTCATGTCAGAATCTCATTCACTTGGAGTTCCAACCCCTTGAAAAATCGGAGAAAACTTCGCACTCATGTCAGAATCTCATTCACTTGGAGTTCCAACCCCTTGAAAAATCGGAGAAAACTTCGCACTCATGTCAGAATCTCATTCACTTGGAGTTCCAACCCCTTGAAAAATCGGAGAAAACTTCGCACTCATGTCAGAATCTCATTCACTTGGAGTTCCAACCCCTTGAAAAATCGGAGAAAACTTCGCACTCATGTCAGAATCTCATTCACTTGGAGTTCCAACCCCTTGAAAAATCGGAGAAAACTTCGCACTCATGTCAGAATCTCATTCACTTGGAGTTCCAACCCCTTGAAAAATCGGAGAAAACTTCGCACTCATGTCAGAATCTCATTCACTTGGAGTTCCAACCCCTTGAAAAATCGGAGAAAACTTCGCACTCATGTCAGAATCTCATTCACTTGGAGTTCCAACCCCTTGAAAAATCGGAGAAAACTTCGCACTCATGTCAGAATCTCATTCACTTGGAGTTCCAACCCCTTGAAAAATCGGAGAAAACTTCGCACTCATGTCAGAATCTCATTCACTTGGAGTTCCAACCCCTTGAAAAATCGGAGAAAACTTCGCACTCATGTCAGAATCTCATTCACTTGGAGTTCCAACCCCTTGAAAAATCGGAGAAAACTTCGCACTCATGTCAGAATCTCATTCACTTGGAGTTCCAACCCCTTGAAAAATCGGAGAAAACTTCGCACTCATGTCAGAATCTCATTCACTTGGAGTTCCAACCCCTTGAAAAATCGGAGAAAACTTCGCACTCATGTCAGAATCTCATTCACTTGGAGTTCCAACCCCTTGAAAAATCGGAGAAAACTTCGCACTCATGTCAGAATCTCATTCACTTGGAGTTCCAACCCCTTGAAAAATCGGAGAAAACTTCGCACTCATGTCAGAATCTCATTCACTTGGAGTTCCAACCCCTTGAAAAATCGGAGAAAACTTCGCACTCATGTCAGAATCTCATTCACTTGGAGTTCCAACCCCTTGAAAAATCGGAGAAAACTTCGCACTCATGTCAGAATCTCATTCACTTGGAGTTCCAACCCCTTGAAAAATCGGAGAAAACTTCGCACTCATGTCAGAATCTCATTCACTTGGAGTTCCAACCCCTTGAAAAATCGGAGAAAACTTCGCACTCATGTCAGAATCTCATTCACTTGGAGTTCCAACCCCTTGAAAAATCGGAGAAAACTTCGCACTCATGTCAGAATCTCATTCACTTGGAGTTCCAACCCCTTGAAAAATCGGAGAAAACTTCGCACTCATGTCAGAATCTCATTCACTTGGAGTTCCAACCCCTTGAAAAATCGGAGAAAACTTCGCACTCATGTCAGAATCTCATTCACTTGGAGTTCCAACCCCTTGAAAAATCGGAGAAAACTTCGCACTCATGTCAGAATCTCATTCACTTGGAGTTCCAACCCCTTGAAAAATCGGAGAAAACTTCGCACTCATGTCAGAATCTCATTCACTTGGAGTTCCAACCCCTTGAAAAATCGGAGAAAACTTCGCACTCATGTCAGAATCTCATTCACTTGGAGTTCCAACCCCTTGAAAAATCGGAGAAAACTTCGCACTCATGTCAGAATCTCATTCACTTGGAGTTCCAACCCCTTGAAAAATCGGAGAAAACTTCGCACTCATGTCAGAATCTCATTCACTTGGAGTTCCAACCCCTTGAAAAATCGGAGAAAACTTCGCACTCATGTCAGAATCTCATTCACTTGGAGTTCCAACCCCTTGAAAAATCGGAGAAAACTTCGCACTCATGTCAGAATCTCATTCACTTGGAGTTCCAACCCCTTGAAAAATCGGAGAAAACTTCGCACTCATGTCAGAATCTCATTCACTTGGAGTTCCAACCCCTTGAAAAATCGGAGAAAACTTCGCACTCATGTCAGAATCTCATTCACTTGGAGTTCCAACCCTTGAAAAATCGGAGAAAACTTCGCACTCATGTCAGAATCTCATTCACTTGGAGTTCCAACCCCTTGAAAAATCGGAGAAAACTTCGCACTCATGTCAGAATCTCATTCACTTGGAGTTCCAACCCCTTGAAAAATCGGAGAAAACTTCGCACTCATGTCAGAATCTCATTCACTTGGAGTTCCAACCCCTTGAAAAATCGGAGAAAACTTCGCACTCATGTCAGAATCTCATTCACTTGGAGTTCCAACCCCTTGAAAAATCGGAGAAAACTTCGCACTCATGTCAGAATCTCATTCACTTGGAGTTCCAACCCCTTGAAAAATCGGAGAAAACTTCGCACTCATGTCAGAATCTCATTCACTTGGAGTTCCAACCCCTTGAAAAATCGGAGAAAACTTCGCACTCATGTCAGAATCTCATTCACTTGGAGTTCCAACCCCTTGAAAAATCGGAGAAAACTTCGCACTCATGTCAGAATCTCATTCACTTGGAGTTCCAACCCCTTGAAAAATCGGAGAAAACTTCGCACTCATGTCAGAATCTCATTCACTTGGAGTTCCAACCCCTTGAAAAATCGGAGAAAACTTCGCACTCATGTCAGAATCTCATTCACTTGGAGTTCCAACCCCTTGAAAAATCGGAGAAAACTTCGCACTCATGTCAGAATCTCATTCACTTGGAGTTCCAACCCCTTGAAAAATCGGAGAAAACTTCGCACTCATGTCAGAATCTCATTCACTTGGAGTTCCAACCCCTTGAAAAATCGGAGAAAACTTCGCACTCATGTCAGAATCTCATTCACTTGGAGTTCCAACCCCTTGAAAAATCGGAGAAAACTTCGCACTCATGTCAGAATCTCATTCACTTGGAGTTCCAACCCCTTGAAAAATCGGAGAAAACTTCGCACTCATGTCAGAATCTCATTCACTTGGAGTTCCAACCCCTTGAAAAATCGGAGAAAACTTCGCACTCATGTCAGAATCTCATTCACTTGGAGTTCCAACCCCTTGAAAAATCGGAGAAAACTTCGCACTCATGTCAGAATCTCATTCACTTGGAGTTCCAACCCCTTGAAAAATCGGAGAAAACTTCGCACTCATGTCAGAATCTCATTCACTTGGAGTTCCAACCCCTTGAAAAATCGGAGAAAACTTCGCACTCATGTCAGAATCTCATTCACTTGGAGTTCCAACCCCTTGAAAAATCGGAGAAAACTTCGCACTCATGTCAGAATCTCATTCACTTGGAGTTCCAACCCCTTGAAAAATCGGAGAAAACTTCGCACTCATGTCAGAATCTCATTCACTTGGAGTTCCAACCCCTTGAAAAATCGGAGAAAACTTCGCACTCATGTCAGAATCTCATTCACTTGGAGTTCCAACCCCTTGAAAAATCGGAGAAAACTTCGCACTCATGTCAGAATCTCATTCACTTGGAGTTCCAACCCCTTGAAAAATCGGAGAAAACTTCGCACTCATGTCAGAATCTCATTCACTTGGAGTTCCAACCCCTTGAAAAATCGGAGAAAACTTCGCACTCATGTCAGAATCTCATTCACTTGGAGTTCCAACCCCTTGAAAAATCGGAGAAAACTTCGCACTCATGTCAGAATCTCATTCACTTGGAGTTCCAACCCCTTGAAAAATCGGAGAAAACTTCGCACTCATGTCAGAATCTCATTCACTTGGAGTTCCAACCCCTTGAAAAATCGGAGAAAACTTCGCACTCATGTCAGAATCTCATTCACTTGGAGTTCCAACCCCTTGAAAAATCGGAGAAAACTTCGCACTCATGTCAGAATCTCATTCACTTGGAGTTCCAACCCCTTGAAAAATCGGAGAAAACTTCGCACTCATGTCAGAATCTCATTCACTTGGAGTTCCAACCCCTTGAAAAATCGGAGAAAACTTCGCACTCATGTCAGAATCTCATTCACTTGGAGTTCCAACCCCTTGAAAAATCGGAGAAAACTTCGCACTCATGTCAGAATCTCATTCACTTGGAGTTCCAACCCCTTGAAAAATCGGAGAAAACTTCGCACTCATGTCAGAATCTCATTCACTTGGAGTTCCAACCCCTTGAAAAATCGGAGAAAACTTCGCACTCATGTCAGAATCTCATTCACTTGGAGTTCCAACCCCTTGAAAAATCGGAGAAAACTTCGCACTCATGTCAGAATCTCATTCACTTGGAGTTCCAACCCCTTGAAAAATCGGAGAAAACTTCGCACTCATGTCAGAATCTCATTCACTTGGAGTTCCAACCCCTTGAAAAATCGGAGAAAACTTCGCACTCATGTCAGAATCTCATTCACTTGGAGTTCCAACCCCTTGAAAAATCGGAGAAAACTTCGCACTCATGTCAGAATCTCATTCACTTGGAGTTCCAACCCCTTGAAAAATCGGAGAAAACTTCGCACTCATGTCAGAATCTCATTCACTTGGAGTTCCAACCCCTTGAAAAATCGGAGAAAACTTCGCACTCATGTCAGAATCTCATTCACTTGGAGTTCCAACCCCTTGAAAAATCGGAGAAAACTTCGCACTCATGTCAGAATCTCATTCACTTGGAGTTCCAACCCCTTGAAAAATCGGAGAAAACTTCGCACTCATGTCAGAATCTCATTCACTTGGAGTTCCAACCCCTTGAAAAATCGGAGAAAACTTCGCACTCATGTCAGAATCTCATTCACTTGGAGTTCCAACCCCTTGAAAAATCGGAGAAAACTTCGCACTCATGTCAGAATCTCATTCACTTGGAGTTCCAACCCCTTGAAAAATCGGAGAAAACTTCGCACTCATGTCAGAATCTCATTCACTTGGAGTTCCAACCCCTTGAAAAATCGGAGAAAACTTCGCACTCATGTCAGAATCTCATTCACTTGGAGTTCCAACCCCTTGAAAAATCGGAGAAAACTTCGCACTCATGTCAGAATCTCATTCACTTGGAGTTCCAACCCCTTGAAAAATCGGAGAAAACTTCGCACTCATGTCAGAATCTCATTCACTTGGAGTTCCAACCCCTTGAAAAATCGGAGAAAACTTCGCACTCATGTCAGAATCTCATTCACTTGGAGTTCCAACCCCTTGAAAAATCGGAGAAAACTTCGCACTCATGTCAGAATCTCATTCACTTGGAGTTCCAACCCCTTGAAAAATCGGAGAAAACTTCGCACTCATGTCAGAATCTCATTCACTTGGAGTTCCAACCCCTTGAAAAATCGGAGAAAACTTCGCACTCATGTCAGAATCTCATTCACTTGGAGTTCCAACCCCTTGAAAAATCGGAGAAAACTTCGCACTCATGTCAGAATCTCATTCACTTGGAGTTCCAACCCCTTGAAAAATCGGAGAAAACTTCGCACTCATGTCAGAATCTCATTCACTTGGAGTTCCAACCCCTTGAAAAATCGGAGAAAACTTCGCACTCATGTCAGAATCTCATTCACTTGGAGTTCCAACCCCTTGAAAAATCGGAGAAAACTTCGCACTCATGTCAGAATCTCATTCACTTGGAGTTCCAACCCCTTGAAAAATCGGAGAAAACTTCGCACTCATGTCAGAATCTCATTCACTTGGAGTTCCAACCCCTTGAAAAATCGGAGAAAACTTCGCACTCATGTCAGAATCTCATTCACTTGGAGTTCCAACCCTTGAAAAATCGGAGAAAACTTCGCATTCATGTCAGAATCTCATTCACTTGGAGTTCCAACCCCTTGAAAAATCGGAGAAAACTTCGCACTCATGTCAGAATCTCATTCACTTGGAGTTCCAACCCCTTGAAAAATCGGAGAAAACTTCGCACTCATGTCAGAATCTCATTCACTTGGAGTTCCAACCCCTTGAAAAATCGGAGAAAACTTCGCACTCATGTCAGAATCTCATTCACTTGGAGTTCCAACCCCTTGAAAAATCGGAGAAAACTTCGCACTCATGTCAGAATCTCATTCACTTGGAGTTCCAACCCCTTGAAAAATCGGAGAAAACTTCGCACTCATGTCAGAATCTCATTCACTTGGAGTTCCAACCCCTTGAAAAATCGGAGAAAACTTCGCACTCATGTCAGAATCTCATTCACTTGGAGTTCCAACCCCTTGAAAAATCGGAGAAAACTTCGCACTCATGTCAGAATCTCATTCACTTGGAGTTCCAACCCCTTGAAAAATCGGAGAAAACTTCGCACTCATGTCAGAATCTCATTCACTTGGAGTTCCAACCCCTTGAAAAATCGGAGAAAACTTCGCACTCATGTCAGAATCTCATTCACTTGGAGTTCCAACCCCTTGAAAAATCGGAGAAAACTTCGCACTCATGTCAGAATCTCATTCACTTGGAGTTCCAACCCCTTGAAAAATCGGAGAAAACTTCGCACTCATGTCAGAATCTCATTCACTTGGAGTTCCAACCCCTTGAAAAATCGGAGAAAACTTCGCACTCATGTCAGAATCTCATTCACTTGGAGTTCCAACCCCTTGAAAAATCGGAGAAAACTTCGCACTCATGTCAGAATCTCATTCACTTGGAGTTCCAACCCCTTGAAAAATCGGAGAAAACTTCGCACTCATGTCAGAATCTCATTCACTTGGAGTTCCAACCCCTTGAAAAATCGGAGAAAACTTCGCACTCATGTCAGAATCTCATTCACTTGGAGTTCCAACCCCTTGAAAAATCGGAGAAAACTTCGCACTCATGTCAGAATCTCATTCACTTGGAGTTCCAACCCCTTGAAAAATCGGAGAAAACTTCGCACTCATGTCAGAATCTCATTCACTTGGAGTTCCAACCCCTTGAAAAATCGGAGAAAACTTCGCACTCATGTCAGAATCTCATTCACTTGGAGTTCCAACCCCTTGAAAAATCGGAGAAAACTTCGCACTCATGTCAGAATCTCATTCACTTGGAGTTCCAACCCCTTGAAAAATCGGAGAAAACTTCGCACTCATGTCAGAATCTCATTCACTTGGAGTTCCAACCCCTTGAAAAATCGGAGAAAACTTCGCACTCATGTCAGAATCTCATTCACTTGGAGTTCCAACCCCTTGAAAAATCGGAGAAAACTACGCACTCATGTCAGAATCTCATTCACTTGGAGTTCCAACCCTTGAAAAATCGGAGAAAACTTCGCACTCATGTCAGAATCTCATTCACTTGGAGTTCCAACCCCTTGAAAAATCGGAGAAAACTTCGCACTCATGTCAGAATCTCATTCACTTGGAGTTCCAACCCCTTGAAAAATCGGAGAAAACTTCGCACTCATGTCAGAATCTCATTCACTTGGAGTTCCAACCCCTTGAAAAATCGGAGAAAACTTCGCACTCATGTCAGAATCTCATTCACTTGGAGTTCCAACCCCTTGAAAAATCGGAGAAAACTTCGCACTCATGTCAGAATCTCATTCACTTGGAGTTCCAACCCCTTGAAAAATCGGAGAAAACTTCGCACTCATGTCAGAATCTCATTCACTTGGAGTTCCAACCCCTTGAAAAATCGGAGAAAACTTCGCACTCATGTCAGAATCTCATTCACTTGGAGTTCCAACCCCTTGAAAAATCGGAGAAAACTTCGCACTCATGTCAGAATCTCATTCACTTGGAGTTCCAACCCCTTGAAAAATCGGAGAAAACTTCGCACTCATGTCAGAATCTCATTCACTTGGAGTTCCAACCCCTTGAAAAATCGGAGAAAACTTCGCACTCATGTCAGAATCTCATTCACTTGGAGTTCCAACCCCTTGAAAAATCGGAGAAAACTTCGCACTCATGTCAGAATCTCATTCACTTGGAGTTCCAACCCCTTGAAAAATCGGAGAAAACTTCGCACTCATGTCAGAATCTCATTCACTTGGAGTTCCAACCCCTTGAAAAATCGGAGAAAACTTCGCACTCATGTCAGAATCTCATTCACTTGGAGTTCCAACCCCTTGAAAAATCGGAGAAAACTTCGCACTCATGTCAGAATCTCATTCACTTGGAGTTCCAACCCCTTGAAAAATCGGAGAAAACTTCGCACTCATGTCAGAATCTCATTCACTTGGAGTTCCAACCCCTTGAAAAATCGGAGAAAACTTCGCACTCATGTCAGAATCTCATTCACTTGGAGTTCCAACCCCTTGAAAAATCGGAGAAAACTTCGCACTCATGTCAGAATCTCATTCACTTGGAGTTCCAACCCCTTGAAAAATCGGAGAAAACTTCGCACTCATGTCAGAATCTCATTCACTTGGAGTTCCAACCCCTTGAAAAATCGGAGAAAACTTCGCACTCATGTCAGAATCTCATTCACTTGGAGTTCCAACCCCTTGAAAAATCGGAGAAAACTTCGCACTCATGTCAGAATCTCATTCACTTGGAGTTCCAACCCCTTGAAAAATCGGAGAAAACTTCGCACTCATGTCAGAATCTCATTCACTTGGAGTTCCAACCCCTTGAAAAATCGGAGAAAACTTCGCACTCATGTCAGAATCTCATTCACTTGGAGTTCCAACCCCTTGAAAAATCGGAGAAAACTTCGCACTCATGTCAGAATCTCATTCACTTGGAGTTCCAACCCCTTGAAAAATCGGAGAAAACTTCGCACTCATGTCAGAATCTCATTCACTTGGAGTTCCAACCCCTTGAAAAATCGGAGAAAACTTCGCACTCATGTCAGAATCTCATTCACTTGGAGTTCCAACCCCTTGAAAAATCGGAGAAAACTTCGCACTCATGTCAGAATCTCATTCACTTGGAGTTCCAACCCCTTGAAAAATCGGAGAAAACTTCGCACTCATGTCAGAATCTCATTCACTTGGAGTTCCAACCCCTTGAAAAATCGGAGAAAACTTCGCACTCATGTCAGAATCTCATTCACTTGGAGTTCCAACCCCTTGAAAAATCGGAGAAAACTTCGCACTCATGTCAGAATCTCATTCACTTGGAGTTCCAACCCCTTGAAAAATCGGAGAAAACTTCGCACTCATGTCAGAATCTCATTCACTTGGAGTTCCAACCCCTTGAAAAATCGGAGAAAACTTCGCACTCATGTCAGAATCTCATTCACTTGGAGTTCCAACCCCTTGAAAAATCGGAGAAAACTTCGCACTCATGTCAGAATCTCATTCACTTGGAGTTCCAACCCCTTGAAAAATCGGAGAAAACTTCGCACTCATGTCAGAATCTCATTCACTTGGAGTTCCAACCCCTTGAAAAATCGGAGAAAACTTCGCACTCATGTCAGAATCTCATTCACTTGGAGTTCCAACCCCTTGAAAAATCGGAGAAAACTTCGCACTCATGTCAGAATCTCATTCACTTGGAGTTCCAACCCCTTGAAAAATCGGAGAAAACTTCGCACTCATGTCAGAATCTCATTCACTTGGAGTTCCAACCCCTTGAAAAATCGGAGAAAACTTCGCACTCATGTCAGAATCTCATTCACTTGGAGTTCCAACCCCTTGAAAAATCGGAGAAAACTTCGCACTCATGTCAGAATCTCATTCACTTGGAGTTCCAACCCCTTGAAAAATCGGAGAAAACTTCGCACTCATGTCAGAATCTCATTCACTTGGAGTTCCAACCCCTTGAAAAATCGGAGAAAACTTCGCACTCATGTCAGAATCTCATTCACTTGGAGTTCCAACCCCTTGAAAAATCGGAGAAAACTTCGCACTCATGTCAGAATCTCATTCACTTGGAGTTCCAACCCCTTGAAAAATCGGAGAAAACTTCGCACTCATGTCAGAATCTCATTCACTTGGAGTTCCAACCCCTTGAAAAATCGGAGAAAACTTCGCACTCATGTCAGAATCTCATTCACTTGGAGTTCCAACCCCTTGAAAAATCGGAGAAAACTTCGCACTCATGTCAGAATCTCATTCACTTGGAGTTCCAACCCCTTGAAAAATCGGAGAAAACTTCGCACTCATGTCAGAATCTCATTCACTTGGAGTTCCAACCCCTTGAAAAATCGGAGAAAACTTCGCACTCATGTCAGAATCTCATTCACTTGGAGTTCCAACCCCTTGAAAAATCGGAGAAAACTTCGCACTCATGTCAGAATCTCATTCACTTGGAGTTCCAACCCCTTGAAAAATCGGAGAAAACTTCGCACTCATGTCAGAATCTCATTCACTTGGAGTTCCAACCCCTTGAAAAATCGGAGAAAACTTCGCACTCATGTCAGAATCTCATTCACTTGGAGTTCCAACCCCTTGAAAAATCGGAGAAAACTTCGCACTCATGTCAGAATCTCATTCACTTGGAGTTCCAACCCCTTGAAAAATCGGAGAAAACTTCGCACTCATGTCAGAATCTCATTCACTTGGAGTTCCAACCCCTTGAAAAATCGGAGAAAACTTCGCACTCATGTCAGAATCTCATTCACTTGGAGTTCCAACCCCTTGAAAAATCGGAGAAAACTTCGCACTCATGTCAGAATCTCATTCACTTGGAGTTCCAACCCCTTGAAAAATCGGAGAAAACTTCGCACTCATGTCAGAATCTCATTCACTTGGAGTTCCAACCCCTTGAAAAATCGGAGAAAACTTCGCACTCATGTCAGAATCTCATTCACTTGGAGTTCCAACCCCTTGAAAAATCGGAGAAAACTTCGCACTCATGTCAGAATCTCATTCACTTGGAGTTCCAACCCCTTGAAAAATCGGAGAAAACTTCGCACTCATGTCAGAATCTCATTCACTTGGAGTTCCAACCCCTTGAAAAATCGGAGAAAACTTCGCACTCATGTCAGAATCTCATTCACTTGGAGTTCCAACCCCTTGAAAAATCGGAGAAAACTTCGCACTCATGTCAGAATCTCATTCACTTGGAGTTCCAACCCCTTGAAAAATCGGAGAAAACTTCGCACTCATGTCAGAATCTCATTCACTTGGAGTTCCAACCCCTTGAAAAATCGGAGAAAACTTCGCACTCATGTCAGAATCTCATTCACTTGGAGTTCCAACCCCTTGAAAAATCGGAGAAAACTTCGCACTCATGTCAGAATCTCATTCACTTGGAGTTCCAACCCCTTGAAAAATCGGAGAAAACTTCGCACTCATGTCAGAATCTCATTCACTTGGAGTTCCAACCCCTTGAAAAATCGGAGAAAACTTCGCACTCATGTCAGAATCTCATTCACTTGGAGTTCCAACCCCTTGAAAAATCGGAGAAAACTTCGCACTCATGTCAGAATCTCATTCACTTGGAGTTCCAACCCCTTGAAAAATCGGAGAAAACTTCGCACTCATGTCAGAATCTCATTCACTTGGAGTTCCAACCCCTTGAAAAATCGGAGAAAACTTCGCACTCATGTCAGAATCTCATTCACTTGGAGTTCCAACCCCTTGAAAAATCGGAGAAAACTTCGCACTCATGTCAGAATCTCATTCACTTGGAGTTCCAACCCCTTGAAAAATCGGAGAAAACTTCGCACTCATGTCAGAATCTCATTCACTTGGAGTTCCAACCCCTTGAAAAATCGGAGAAAACTTCGCACTCATGTCAGAATCTCATTCACTTGGAGTTCCAACCCCTTGAAAAATCGGAGAAAACTTCGCACTCATGTCAGAATCTCATTCACTTGGAGTTCCAACCCCTTGAAAAATCGGAGAAAACTTCGCACTCATGTCAGAATCTCATTCACTTGGAGTTCCAACCCCTTGAAAAATCGGAGAAAACTTCGCACTCATGTCAGAATCTCATTCACTTGGAGTTCCAACCCCTTGAAAAATCGGAGAAAACTTCGCACTCATGTCAGAATCTCATTCACTTGGAGTTCCAACCCCTTGAAAAATCGGAGAAAACTTCGCACTCATGTCAGAATCTCATTCACTTGGAGTTCCAACCCCTTGAAAAATCGGAGAAAACTTCGCACTCATGTCAGAATCTCATTCACTTGGAGTTCCAACCCCTTGAAAAATCGGAGAAAACTTCGCACTCATGTCAGAATCTCATTCACTTGGAGTTCCAACCCCTTGAAAAATCGGAGAAAACTTCGCACTCATGTCAGAATCTCATTCACTTGGAGTTCCAACCCCTTGAAAAATCGGAGAAAACTTCGCACTCATGTCAGAATCTCATTCACTTGGAGTTCCAACCCCTTGAAAAATCGGAGAAAACTTCGCACTCATGTCAGAATCTCATTCACTTGGAGTTCCAACCCCTTGAAAAATCGGAGAAAACTTCGCACTCATGTCAGAATCTCATTCACTTGGAGTTCCAACCCCTTGAAAAATCGGAGAAAACTTCGCACTCATGTCAGAATCTCATTCACTTGGAGTTCCAACCCCTTGAAAAATCGGAGAAAACTTCGCACTCATGTCAGAATCTCATTCACTTGGAGTTCCAACCCCTTGAAAAATCGGAGAAAACTTCGCACTCATGTCAGAATCTCATTCACTTGGAGTTCCAACCCCTTGAAAAATCGGAGAAAACTTCGCACTCATGTCAGAATCTCATTCACTTGGAGTTCCAACCCCTTGAAAAATCGGAGAAAACTTCGCACTCATGTCAGAATCTCATTCACTTGGAGTTCCAACCCCTTGAAAAATCGGAGAAAACTTCGCACTCATGTCAGAATCTCATTCACTTGGAGTTCCAACCCCTTGAAAAATCGGAGAAAACTTCGCACTCATGTCAGAATCTCATTCACTTGGAGTTCCAACCCCTTGAAAAATCGGAGAAAACTTCGCACTCATGTCAGAATCTCATTCACTTGGAGTTCCAACCCCTTGAAAAATCGGAGAAAACTTCGCACTCATGTCAGAATCTCATTCACTTGGAGTTCCAACCCCTTGAAAAATCGGAGAAAACTTCGCACTCATGTCAGAATCTCATTCACTTGGAGTTCCAACCCCTTGAAAAATCGGAGAAAACTTCGCACTCATGTCAGAATCTCATTCACTTGGAGTTCCAACCCCTTGAAAAATCGGAGAAAACTTCGCACTCATGTCAGAATCTCATTCACTTGGAGTTCCAACCCCTTGAAAAATCGGAGAAAACTTCGCACTCATGTCAGAATCTCATTCACTTGGAGTTCCAACCCCTTGAAAAATCGGAGAAAACTTCGCACTCATGTCAGAATCTCATTCACTTGGAGTTCCAACCCCTTGAAAAATCGGAGAAAACTTCGCACTCATGTCAGAATCTCATTCACTTGGAGTTCCAACCCCTTGAAAAATCGGAGAAAACTTCGCACTCATGTCAGAATCTCATTCACTTGGAGTTCCAACCCCTTGAAAAATCGGAGAAAACTTCGCACTCATGTCAGAATCTCATTCACTTGGAGTTCCAACCCCTTGAAAAATCGGAGAAAACTTCGCACTCATGTCAGAATCTCATTCACTTGGAGTTCCAACCCCTTGAAAAATCGGAGAAAACTTCGCACTCATGTCAGAATCTCATTCACTTGGAGTTCCAACCCCTTGAAAAATCGGAGAAAACTTCGCACTCATGTCAGAATCTCATTCACTTGGAGTTCCAACCCCTTGAAAAATCGGAGAAAACTTCGCACTCATGTCAGAATCTCATTCACTTGGAGTTCCAACCCCTTGAAAAATCGGAGAAAACTTCGCACTCATGTCAGAATCTCATTCACTTGGAGTTCCAACCCCTTGAAAAATCGGAGAAAACTTCGCACTCATGTCAGAATCTCATTCACTTGGAGTTCCAACCCCTTGAAAAATCGGAGAAAACTTCGCACTCATGTCAGAATCTCATTCACTTGGAGTTCCAACCCCTTGAAAAATCGGAGAAAACTTCGCACTCATGTCAGAATCTCATTCACTTGGAGTTCCAACCCCTTGAAAAATCGGAGAAAACTTCGCACTCATGTCAGAATCTCATTCACTTGGAGTTCCAACCCCTTGAAAAATCGGAGAAAACTTCGCACTCATGTCAGAATCTCATTCACTTGGAGTTCCAACCCCTTGAAAAATCGGAGAAAACTTCGCACTCATGTCAGAATCTCATTCACTTGGAGTTCCAACCCCTTGAAAAATCGGAGAAAACTTCGCACTCATGTCAGAATCTCATTCACTTGGAGTTCCAACCCCTTGAAAAATCGGAGAAAACTTCGCACTCATGTCAGAATCTCATTCACTTGGAGTTCCAACCCCTTGAAAAATCGGGGAAAACTTCGCACTCATGTCAGAATCTCATTCACTTGGAGTTCCAACCCCTTGAAAAATCGGGGAAAACTTTGCACTCATGTCAGAATCTCATTCACTTGAAGTTCCAACCCCTTGAGAAATCGGGGAAAACTTCGCACTCATGTCAGAATCTCATTCACTTGGAGTTCCAACCCCTTGAAAAATCGGAGAAAACTTCGCACTCATGTCAGAATCTCATTCACTTGGAGTTCCAACCCCTTGAAAAATCGGGGAAAACTTCGCACTCATGTCAGAATCTCATTCACTTGGAGTTCCAACCCCTTGAAAAATCGGAGAAAACTTCGCACTCATGTCAGAATCTCATTCACTTGGAGTTCCAACCCCTTGAAAAATCGGAGAAAACTTCGCACTCATGTCAGAATCTCATTCACTTGGAGTTCCAACCCCTTGAAAAATCGGAGAAAACTTCGCACTCATGTCAGAATCTCATTCACTTGGAGTTCCAACCCCTTGAAAAATCGGAGAAAACTTCGCACTCATGTCAGAATCTCATTCACTTGGAGTTCCAACCCCTTGAAAAATCGGAGAAAACTTCGCACTCATGTCAGAATCTCATTCACTTGGAGTTCCAACCCCTTGAAAAATCGGAGAAAACTTCGCACTCATGTCAGAATCTCATTCACTTGGAGTTCCAACCCCTTGAAAAATCGGAGAAAACTTCGCACTCATGTCAGAATCTCATTCACTTGGAGTTCCAACCCCTTGAAAAATCGGAGAAAACTTCGCACTCATGTCAGAATCTCATTCACTTGGAGTTCCAACCCCTTGAAAAATCGGAGAAAACTTCGCACTCATGTCAGAATCTCATTCACTTGGAGTTCCAACCCCTTGAAAAATCGGAGAAAACTTCGCACTCATGTCAGAATCTCATTCACTTGGAGTTCCAACCCCTTGAAAAATCGGAGAAAACTTCGCACTCATGTCAGAATCTCATTCACTTGGAGTTCCAACCCCTTGAAAAATCGGAGAAAACTTCGCACTCATGTCAGAATCTCATTCACTTGGAGTTCCAACCCCTTGAAAAATCGGAGAAAACTTCGCACTCATGTCAGAATCTCATTCACTTGGAGTTCCAACCCCTTGAAAAATCGGAGAAAACTTCGCACTCATGTCAGAATCTCATTCACTTGGAGTTCCAACCCCTTGAAAAATCGGAGAAAACTTCGCACTCATGTCAGAATCTCATTCACTTGGAGTTCCAACCCCTTGAAAAATCGGAGAAAACTTCGCACTCATGTCAGAATCTCATTCACTTGGAGTTCCAACCCCTTGAAAAATCGGAGAAAACTTCGCACTCATGTCAGAATCTCATTCACTTGGAGTTCCAACCCCTTGAAAAATCGGAGAAAACTTCGCACTCATGTCAGAATCTCATTCACTTGGAGTTCCAACCCCTTGAAAAATCGGAGAAAACTTCGCACTCATGTCAGAATCTCATTCACTTGGAGTTCCAACCCCTTGAAAAATCGGAGAAAACTTCGCACTCATGTCAGAATCTCATTCACTTGGAGTTCCAACCCCTTGAAAAATCGGAGAAAACTTCGCACTCATGTCAGAATCTCATTCACTTGGAGTTCCAACCCCTTGAAAAATCGGAGAAAACTTCGCACTCATGTCAGAATCTCATTCACTTGGAGTTCCAACCCCTTGAAAAATCGGAGAAAACTTCGCACTCATGTCAGAATCTCATTCACTTGGAGTTCCAACCCCTTGAAAAATCGGAGAAAACTTCGCACTCATGTCAGAATCTCATTCACTTGGAGTTCCAACCCCTTGAAAAATCGGAGAAAACTTCGCACTCATGTCAGAATCTCATTCACTTGGAGTTCCAACCCCTTGAAAAATCGGAGAAAACTTCGCACTCATGTCAGAATCTCATTCACTTGGAGTTCCAACCCCTTGAAAAATCGGAGAAAACTTCGCACTCATGTCAGAATCTCATTCACTTGGAGTTCCAACCCCTTGAAAAATCGGAGAAAACTTCGCACTCATGTCAGAATCTCATTCACTTGGAGTTCCAACCCCTTGAAAAATCGGAGAAAACTTCGCACTCATGTCAGAATCTCATTCACTTGGAGTTCCAACCCCTTGAAAAATCGGAGAAAACTTCGCACTCATGTCAGAATCTCATTCACTTGGAGTTCCAACCCCTTGAAAAATCGGAGAAAACTTCGCACTCATGTCAGAATCTCATTCACTTGGAGTTCCAACCCCTTGAAAAATCGGAGAAAACTTCGCACTCATGTCAGAATCTCATTCACTTGGAGTTCCAACCCCTTGAAAAATCGGAGAAAACTTCGCACTCATGTCAGAATCTCATTCACTTGGAGTTCCAACCCCTTGAAAAATCGGAGAAAACTTCGCACTCATGTCAGAATCTCATTCACTTGGAGTTCCAACCCCTTGAAAAATCGGAGAAAACTTCGCACTCATGTCAGAATCTCATTCACTTGGAGTTCCAACCCCTTGAAAAATCGGAGAAAACTTCGCACTCATGTCAGAATCTCATTCACTTGGAGTTCCAACCCCTTGAAAAATCGGAGAAAACTTCGCACTCATGTCAGAATCTCATTCACTTGGAGTTCCAACCCCTTGAAAAATCGGAGAAAACTTCGCACTCATGTCAGAATCTCATTCACTTGGAGTTCCAACCCCTTGAAAAATCGGAGAAAACTTCGCACTCATGTCAGAATCTCATTCACTTGGAGTTCCAACCCCTTGAAAAATCGGAGAAAACTTCGCACTCATGTCAGAATCTCATTCACTTGGAGTTCCAACCCCTTGAAAAATCGGAGAAAACTTCGCACTCATGTCAGAATCTCATTCACTTGGAGTTCCAACCCCTTGAAAAATCGGAGAAAACTTCGCACTCATGTCAGAATCTCATTCACTTGGAGTTCCAACCCCTTGAAAAATCGGAGAAAACTTCGCACTCATGTCAGAATCTCATTCACTTGGAGTTCCAACCCCTTGAAAAATCGGAGAAAACTTCGCACTCATGTCAGAATCTCATTCACTTGGAGTTCCAACCCCTTGAAAAATCGGAGAAAACTTCGCACTCATGTCAGAATCTCATTCACTTGGAGTTCCAACCCCTTGAAAAATCGGAGAAAACTTCGCACTCATGTCAGAATCTCATTCACTTGGAGTTCCAACCCCTTGAAAAATCGGAGAAAACTTCGCACTCATGTCAGAATCTCATTCACTTGGAGTTCCAACCCCTTGAAAAATCGGAGAAAACTTCGCACTCATGTCAGAATCTCATTCACTTGGAGTTCCAACCCCTTGAAAAATCGGAGAAAACTTCGCACTCATGTCAGAATCTCATTCACTTGGAGTTCCAACCCCTTGAAAAATCGGAGAAAACTTCGCACTCATGTCAGAATCTCATTCACTTGGAGTTCCAACCCCTTGAAAAATCGGAGAAAACTTCGCACTCATGTCAGAATCTCATTCACTTGGAGTTCCAACCCCTTGAAAAATCGGAGAAAACTTCGCACTCATGTCAGAATCTCATTCACTTGGAGTTCCAACCCCTTGAAAAATCGGAGAAAACTTCGCACTCATGTCAGAATCTCATTCACTTGGAGTTCCAACCCCTTGAAAAATCGGAGAAAACTTCGCACTCATGTCAGAATCTCATTCACTTGGAGTTCCAACCCCTTGAAAAATCGGAGAAAACTTCGCACTCATGTCAGAATCTCATTCACTTGGAGTTCCAACCCCTTGAAAAATCGGAGAAAACTTCGCACTCATGTCAGAATCTCATTCACTTGGAGTTCCAACCCCTTGAAAAATCGGAGAAAACTTCGCACTCATGTCAGAATCTCATTCACTTGGAGTTCCAACCCCTTGAAAAATCGGAGAAAACTTCGCACTCATGTCAGAATCTCATTCACTTGGAGTTCCAACCCCTTGAAAAATCGGAGAAAACTTCGCACTCATGTCAGAATCTCATTCACTTGGAGTTCCAACCCCTTGAAAAATCGGAGAAAACTTCGCACTCATGTCAGAATCTCATTCACTTGGAGTTCCAACCCCTTGAAAAATCGGAGAAAACTTCGCACTCATGTCAGAATCTCATTCACTTGGAGTTCCAACCCCTTGAAAAATCGGAGAAAACTTCGCACTCATGTCAGAATCTCATTCACTTGGAGTTCCAACCCCTTGAAAAATCGGAGAAAACTTCGCACTCATGTCAGAATCTCATTCACTTGGAGTTCCAACCCCTTGAAAAATCGGAGAAAACTTCGCACTCATGTCAGAATCTCATTCACTTGGAGTTCCAACCCCTTGAAAAATCGGAGAAAACTTCGCACTCATGTCAGAATCTCATTCACTTGGAGTTCCAACCCCTTGAAAAATCGGAGAAAACTTCGCACTCATGTCAGAATCTCATTCACTTGGAGTTCCAACCCCTTGAAAAATCGGAGAAAACTTCGCACTCATGTCAGAATCTCATTCACTTGGAGTTCCAACCCCTTGAAAAATCGGAGAAAACTTCGCACTCATGTCAGAATCTCATTCACTTGGAGTTCCAACCCCTTGAAAAATCGGAGAAAACTTCGCACTCATGTCAGAATCTCATTCACTTGGAGTTCCAACCCCTTGAAAAATCGGAGAAAACTTCGCACTCATGTCAGAATCTCATTCACTTGGAGTTCCAACCCCTTGAAAAATCGGAGAAAACTTCGCACTCATGTCAGAATCTCATTCACTTGGAGTTCCAACCCCTTGAAAAATCGGAGAAAACTTCGCACTCATGTCAGAATCTCATTCACTTGGAGTTCCAACCCCTTGAAAAATCGGAGAAAACTTCGCACTCATGTCAGAATCTCATTCACTTGGAGTTCCAACCCCTTGAAAAATCGGAGAAAACTTCGCACTCATGTCAGAATCTCATTCACTTGGAGTTCCAACCCCTTGAAAAATCGGAGAAAACTTCGCACTCATGTCAGAATCTCATTCACTTGGAGTTCCAACCCCTTGAAAAATCGGAGAAAACTTCGCACTCATGTCAGAATCTCATTCACTTGGAGTTCCAACCCCTTGAAAAATCGGAGAAAACTTCGCACTCATGTCAGAATCTCATTCACTTGGAGTTCCAACCCCTTGAAAAATCGGAGAAAACTTCGCACTCATGTCAGAATCTCATTCACTTGGAGTTCCAACCCCTTGAAAAATCGGAGAAAACTTCGCACTCATGTCAGAATCTCATTCACTTGGAGTTCCAACCCCTTGAAAAATCGGAGAAAACTTCGCACTCATGTCAGAATCTCATTCACTTGGAGTTCCAACCCCTTGAAAAATCGGAGAAAACTTCGCACTCATGTCAGAATCTCATTCACTTGGAGTTCCAACCCCTTGAAAAATCGGAGAAAACTTCGCACTCATGTCAGAATCTCATTCACTTGGAGTTCCAACCCCTTGAAAAATCGGAGAAAACTTCGCACTCATGTCAGAATCTCATTCACTTGGAGTTCCAACCCCTTGAAAAATCGGAGAAAACTTCGCACTCATGTCAGAATCTCATTCACTTGGAGTTCCAACCCCTTGAAAAATCGGAGAAAACTTCGCACTCATGTCAGAATCTCATTCACTTGGAGTTCCAACCCCTTGAAAAATCGGAGAAAACTTCGCACTCATGTCAGAATCTCATTCACTTGGAGTTCCAACCCCTTGAAAAATCGGAGAAAACTTCGCACTCATGTCAGAATCTCATTCACTTGGAGTTCCAACCCCTTGAAAAATCGGAGAAAACTTCGCACTCATGTCAGAATCTCATTCACTTGGAGTTCCAACCCCTTGAAAAATCGGAGAAAACTTCGCACTCATGTCAGAATCTCATTCACTTGGAGTTCCAACCCCTTGAAAAATCGGAGAAAACTTCGCACTCATGTCAGAATCTCATTCACTTGGAGTTCCAACCCCTTGAAAAATCGGAGAAAACTTCGCACTCATGTCAGAATCTCATTCACTTGGAGTTCCAACCCCTTGAAAAATCGGAGAAAACTTCGCACTCATGTCAGAATCTCATTCACTTGGAGTTCCAACCCCTTGAAAAATCGGAGAAAACTTCGCACTCATGTCAGAATCTCATTCACTTGGAGTTCCAACCCCTTGAAAAATCGGAGAAAACTTCGCACTCATGTCAGAATCTCATTCACTTGGAGTTCCAACCCCTTGAAAAATCGGAGAAAACTTCGCACTCATGTCAGAATCTCATTCACTTGGAGTTCCAACCCCTTGAAAAATCGGAGAAAACTTCGCACTCATGTCAGAATCTCATTCACTTGGAGTTCCAACCCCTTGAAAAATCGGAGAAAACTTCGCACTCATGTCAGAATCTCATTCACTTGGAGTTCCAACCCCTTGAAAAATCGGAGAAAACTTCGCACTCATGTCAGAATCTCATTCACTTGGAGTTCCAACCCCTTGAAAAATCGGAGAAAACTTCGCACTCATGTCAGAATCTCATTCACTTGGAGTTCCAACCCCTTGAAAAATTGGAGAAAACTTCGCACTCATGTCGAGGTCCTGCACACAATTTACGACGTCCTGCACACCCCTATTGGGGCCCTGCACGCGTTCCATGATGTTCTGCGTCCTCCTACAAAGGTCCTGCACACTCCTACTGAGGTCCTGCACACATTCTACGGCGTCCTGCACACTCTTACTGAGGTCCTGCACACATTCTACGACGTCCTGCACACCCCTACTGGGGTACTGCACAGGTCCCATGATGTCCTGCACACTCCTACTAAGGTCCTGCACACTCCTACTGAGGTCCTGCACACATTCTAAGGCGTCCTGCACACCCTACTGAGGTCCTGCTGTAGTTCCATGACGTCCTGCATACTCGTACTGCGGTCTCGCATAGTCAACCGACACTTCAGCACACCCTGCGACGCCTTCTTATCGATGGCGCGCATGAAACGAACACGCGCTGCGCTCAGAACATCCCTCCCGCACAGCGTCCTTTTCCGAGCCAGACGTTTAGAGTACACCACCCTAGAGAGCAAGGTGTTTATATGGAGTCTCTAAGAAAACAATGACTGATAACGAAGAAACCCGATATTTTTATAAACTAATCTTGAGAGGCCGGTTTCCGAGTTTGAACCACCCGCTACGGGCCCAGAAGTCATTACGATGAGTTCTCTCAATTATTTTCAGCATTTCCGTGGCCGATTACCTCTAGTCACAAATTTTCAAGCGATTTTGTCCACGCCTTCCAAAAAAATGGAATTCGACGGACGGAGGGTGAGGCGGAGGCGGAGGCGGAGAACGTTTTTGCGTACTTTGAGAGGTCATAACCTAAGAAAGCGGGGACCAGTTAAGATGAAAATTTGCACACATATGTAAATTCTTACAGCGCATCGAATGGTGTACAGCTCATACCTCTGGTGACAGTCTGAATAGATGATCTCGTTGTAGGGCATCCGCGCGGGAAGAGATCAAGGCCAAATCTTGGTGCGCGCTTCGCGCGCACCACAATTTAGTTAAAAATTTTAAAAACATTGCCTGACCACAGCAAAAATTGATAAATCATCGGAGTTCTCAGAAAAAAAAATTGACCTTCGAATGACGTCAGCAGGACGTCATGGAAAGTGGGTGGGGCTTTAGATGACGTGGCCAGGACTTCCTGGAAGAGAAGCAGGCCTTCAGATAATGTCATGGAAAGTAGGTAGGGCATCAGATGACGTCAGTAGGACGTCACGGTAAGTAGGTAGGGCTTCAGATGAAGACGTCGTGTTAAATGGATGACGTCAGCAAGGCGTCGTGAAAAGTGGTTAGCGCTTCATGAGGGCGTGCGCTGCTTGCTAGAAACTGAGTAGCGGTTTATGTGCAGAGTGCACTGCGTAAAGAGTGATAAGCGCAAGTGAAGGATTCACTGCAACCTGGAGAATTGTTAAACAGGATGCCGTGGAAAGTGGATAGGACTCCAGAAGGGGTGTCTGGAACGTTATGGCAACAGGGTGTGCTACACTCTCTGACATACGTAGAATAATGACCTTGAAATCTTGCTCAAATGCCCTATAATCTACGGCATTCGCCGCACTTCGGACCGGATTTGTATATGAGCACACTTGACGCAGATTCTATTCGGTTGATGCAAAAGTTCCCGGAATTTTCACGACTTTGAATGGAAAACGTTTTATTCATAAACAAACAAAGCTCACCCAGCAAAATATTTTTCATCATATTCAAGGATCCTTCGCCACCGATTGAGAAGATATCGAATAGAACTCTGGCTGTTTGGCAGCGTCCATACGTGGCGAGAGCGGGCGTTCCCGCTGTTGTGCGCCTCTCGACGCTCCTCAACGCTGGAGCAGTCCGTGCCCGCAAATTAACATTAGCAAACACCCCCTACCCCGTGTTGATTCGACTGAAAACGTTTGATCGGGTGATCAATCGCTCGAGTCGGTGCAACGGCTAATGATTTCCCACGGTTTTTGACTTTCGTGGTGGGATTACGAAAAACAAGGTCAGTAGTTTTGCAACAGGTTGAAAGCCACCTGCTTAAAGGCAGTGTTCACGATGATTCTCGTTTCCAAGTTTCCACTCAAAACAATGCGTTGGCTACCAAGTGTCACCAAAATCACGAAGAAACTGCGAGAAACGCACTAATTCGTCTTATTTCAGTGACATTATTCTATGGCCTGGACTAGTTGTCTGGTTGGATGAACATGTTCACGGTGGTTGTCACCGGTAAAAAATGGGACTATTCGAAAATGGAAGATTATTTTGGGCACAACAGTATTAGTTAGAGCCCGAAGGAAAGAACGGAGCAACACAGAATGGAGAATTGCAAAAGACGGGTCCACAAAAGATTTCATTGTCACGACGAACAGTTCCATTGATACTTAAGAGGCGGGCTGATACTTGAGGATTTCGTGCCCTTCTGATGCGTTTTTCTCGGTTTCTTCGTCGTTTTAGTTCTACACGGGGGCCAAACAATCGATTTAGCGATTAATATCAAAATCGAAGATTATCGCGAACTTTGCCTTTATGTGATGGAGTAGTAAGCTTGGAACTTGTTTCTTGCTTTGTGGTGTTGGCGTAAGCGTGCGAGAGCGAGCGGGCGAGGGCGCGCGAGAAGGAGCGCCTGTGAGCGGCTAGCAAATCGTGTACCCACGATGACCATCGATTTTGCGTAATTGCACGCTCTCGCCACGAATGGACGAAGCCTTTCGAGTCGAAGTATTTTTCTAAGGCCATTTTGACTTCGTCATCGTTACTGAACTGTTTTCCATCCAGGAAGTGCAGCATCGAGCGGAACAGATGATTGTCGGAAGGGGCAAGGTCTGGGCTATATGGACGGTGAGGAAGAACTTCCCAGCCCAGTTCCAGGTCCCCTGGATGAACACTGCTCGCCTTCTTCATGTCAATGCTCGGTCATACGTATCTCGGATAACCCGACAGAGACTGCTGGGGACAGGCGCTGTCTACACACCGAGGGAAGAGTTGTCCCATTTTTGCAGTTTAAAAGGTCACGCCTCTCAACGCGAACAAAGTGGTCCCGAGTGGATTTAGAGCGCAAAAGGCGGGACAATTCCTCCCTCGGTGTGTAGAGAGCCCCTGTCCCGACTGCTGGACAAGGGCTGGGATGTTCTTCCTCACCCATCATATAGCCCAGATCTTGCCCCTTCCAACTACCATCTGTTCCGCTCGATGCACCACTTTCTAGATGGAAAACAGTTCACTAACGATGACGAAGTCAAAATGGCCTTAGAAGAATACTTCGACTCGAAACAGCCAAAGTTCTACGCGTCGGGAATTCATGATCTGCCCAATCGGTGGCGAAGGATCCTTGAATGTGATGGAAACTTTTTTACTGGGTGAGCCTTGTTTGTTTTCGAGATAAATTTTTTTATTCAAAGTCGTGAAAAGTCCGGAAACTTTTGCATCGACCTAATATTCCGTTTCTCGGCTTAGTCTGTAATGCGGTCCACCAAATCTTGCAACCCGGCCTCCAAACCCCGCTTCCAATCCTCGTTTGCTACCTTACTCGACTGCGGAGAGGTAGATTAGACCTCACATACCCTTTTTGGAATACGAAATGGAATTCTTCGATACTTAGAAGGCATAACTAAAATAGATAAACAATGGATTGGTAAACATCGAGGTCTGTGATATATTTCACAACAAGCAGAAATGTTTCGACGTGCACGGCCACAGTTTTGAAATTTGCCACTGAAAATCAAAGCCGTAATTCCACAGCAATTAACGAACCCAAAATTAACGTGATTTTAGAATTTTTTCGTTAAGCGTTAATCGTTAATTTTCCAAAAAAAAACAGCGTTAACCCGTTAATGCGTTAACACGTTAACGTTATAACGCACAGCCCTGCTGCACACGTTCCCCGGCGCTTGGCGCACCTCTACTTGAGTCCTGCACACGTTCCCCGGCGCTTGGCGCACTTATAGCTGGGTTCCGCACACGTTCCCGAAGCTTCGCGCATTCCTAGATGCGTCCCGCAATAAACGGTGTGCATACGGTTGGACCTGATGGACGTAAAGTAGACCTACCCTAACGCTTGCAATCAATTCACTCTTATCACAATACCACCCCATTTCTCTCAATTGGTCAACCATGTTTCTTATCATTCAAAAGTTTCACCGGACTCACACACACACACACACACACACACACACACACACACACACACACACACACACACACACACACACACACACACACACACACACACACACACACACACACACACACACACACACACACACACACACACACACACATACACATACACATACACATACACACTCTCTCACACACACACACACACACACACACATACTCATACACATACACATACACATACACACTCTCTCACACACACACACACATACACATACACATACACATACATACACATACACATACACACTCTCTCACACACACATACACATACTCATACACATACACATACACATACACATACAATACACATACACATACACATACACACACATTTTAAATTTCACAAAATTTTCCATATCTCGAGAACCACAAAGCGGGTTTACCTGAAATTTGGGCAGTGCTAAGAACCTTTACTGCTCTACATTTTGTGAAAATGCCAAGTTCGGAAATATCTTCCAAACCAAGATTCTGTAACGAGGGGTTTGCGCAGAAGCAATCCTTTTCCGGATCAGGTGGGCGCTTCGCGCGCACCACAATATGTTGCAAGTCTGAGCTTATCAAGTTTTGCACAACAAAAACATAAACAACCACCTACTTATTCCATTGATTGAGAACAAGGGCATGGTGTTGGTCAACTAGAGAAACATCTCATAAAATGATAGTGCGCTTGTGCTTATCATGACAGAGATAGAAAAGCAAGAATAATCGCTTGTGAACTTTACAAATCGGAAGGAAGGGCAGAAGGGGTTGTGAATTTTATGCCGGTAGCAACAGACGAGTTACCGCTGGCCTCTTATGTTTTGCTTTTTGATTCATACCCCCATGCCCAGCTGTGAATATACGGCACCCTGCTCTGCTCAGGAGAGTCCATACGGACAGCAACTTTCAGGTAGACGGAAGTCAGTCAACACCGTTCTAACAAATCAATCCGGCTCAGGAAGTTCTCTGAGCGAAAACCTCGCTAGGTCTCGCTAGTATTGTATGATTGCGTGAAAAGTGTCTTCTCAGATACATAGGTTCACCAATCCTTTCCCAAGAAATTCATGAAAACATGAATTGTATTTGATCGAGAGATCATGGGTCAACACAGCGATTCCTAGCGATCGACTCTTCCGCTCTCAAAAGTCAAATGAGGGGAATTCGTTTGAAGAAAGACTGTTTTCTATGGGATTTTCGCTGCTTTTCCTACGTGGCTGTTATATAGAGTGCTAGAGCTTTCATAATCTATGGCCAATTCGGAAACGAAATTCATCGCTGATGAAACACGTCGTCAGCGAAGAACTTCATATTCCAATTTCTAAGGAAGATAAGACCTACCCTTTGTGTATTACGACTTACTTGACTTATTCGTCTGACTTCCGCCTGACGCGGCCCATCCGCATTTTCAGCGAGGTGTGCCGTCCTAGTTGTCAGCCGTGTCCATTTGTCACCGTCGTCAGCCACAACTCGAACATAATCTATCCATCTGTCAGTACTCCATTTCCTGCGAAGTAGAACATCGTGCCTGAACTGTCTTTTGATGCCCACTGTCTTCAAATCCTCTTTTACCGAATTCTTCCAGAACATCAGTCCAGGTTCAGGTGGCCATTTCCAGGCAGGATTTGGAAGTATTCTTATAGCGTGTTGAACGAGGCGATCCGGCGCTTTTCTTAGCATACGCCCAAGCAGTGGAAGTCGAGCTTCCGTTGCCGCTTAAGAAAGTGGTGAGAGATGCTGGCACCTCCCTGGGGCCAATAGTTAATGGACGGTGTCGATTTCCTTGTAAATATCTTCGTTATGGCACAATCGCGTCCAGAAATATTCAAACAAACGTCTAAACAGCTTCCTCTCCGTGCAATCCGACCTTTTCATCTGAGTTCTCGGTGCTGCCCACGTATCCGATCCATACATCATGATAGGGCGAATAGCGGATAGGTAGGCGCGCAACTTGACTTCCTTCGCGATGTTGGTAGACCACAAAATTTTGTTAGAGGGTTGAAGGCGCATGTAGCTCTCGCACATCGTTGTTGAATAACAGCTGCTTAACTACCCTCGATCTTCAAGAAACCGTCCGAATTACAGGAATCGTTCACCAGTTCAATACGTCGTCCATCTACGCAAACTCCCGTCGCAGGCCTTTGAGAAACCCACATCTGCGGTATCTGTCGTTTGTCGGCACGAAGACGAAGTCCATAGGCTTCAAAACGGGGCTCACAATCGTTTGCGATTTTCCATTGTTTCCAGCTAATAGCGCCATGTAATCGGCGTACTATAGGTCGACAATGGAGCCACCTGATGATGTTAGTATAAGGTCCGAAAGAAACCGCTCTGCAACTCTACGCATCATGCCATTAGGTGTACAAACTGCTGCTCATGTTCCTCTGTTGATGTCCTCGATCGTAGAACATACCTTTCCGAGATTCCATCGTCGCGCAGATCGTTAAGCAATTGATCACGATGAGGAGAGTCGAATGCGGCTTTAAAGTCCAAAAAAACAAACTAATGGCTCTGAAAACCGTTGCCACGATTCAATCACTCTTCTCACGACAAACACGTGATCGATGGTTGATCTTCTAGATCGGTAACCGGCTTGCTCCTCTTTGGTCATTTCTTCGCAATGTTCGAGGAGTCGCTCAATAATGGTACGTTCCAAAACCTTTTACACGGTGGGCATAATGCTATTGTTGGTGCCTAACCTACCCCAATATTTTGAGAAAATCGAGAAACGAACCTCAGATTCGTGCTCAGTCAAACCCGCACACCGGAGTTTGGAGCAAAATCTGTTTAGAAAATTGGTAAATGGGTTGCAGATTCGTGCTCAGCGCTTGAGGAAACCCCCACAGAAAAAAAATGAGAAAAATATATGCTGGCACTTTGGAAATCGTCAAAAGGCGCGTCTGGCTCCCAAAATTTCCCTCTGCTGGGAAGCATTGAGCCATATCTGTTGAGAGGTATGCAAAATCGATAAATGGAACTCAGATTTGTGATAAACATTCCAAACAACTCCCATGGGAAAATTTCATGACAGACCTGGACAGTTTTTGAATTACACTTCAAGAACCTTCTCCTTTATATAAAATGGACGCTTAACCCAGAATTGCAGGCTTCCATCTCAATGTTTTACCACTACCGAAATTCGGGTTAGATATCTAGATTGGGTTGATCTAGCCGAGCGCCATCTAGACGTTTCACAAACCATCAGTCCTCGATTTTAGAGAAAACAGCATTGAAGTCAGGGACTGCGATATTCACAGCATGATAACCACGGCCAGAATGCAGATAATTACTCCACAGCTTTGAAAAGTCAGTGGACGATGGCTAAAAGATGGACGATGGACACTCTTCGGTGACACGCTGGTTCACTGAAATGAGTGGAATAATTTGAAGAAGACCGTTTATAGCTGGTGCGATTTGAATAAATAGAGAAATTCTCAGCAATCCGAGTTTCGGTGTCTGCTTGCTTGAAGGCTCTCTTAGGTTCCCGAACGCAAAAATTTTTACGATCTTCCATAGAGTCGCACAAGCTTCAACAAATAACAGCGAGAACCCCGGGAGAACCGAATGCTTCTGTCAAAGTCGCCAACCTTTTGTTGTGGGTCTTTCGGTGCTCATCAGTTTTTGGTGGAGCCTGAAATGAGCTTTATTAAAATTTCACTCCATTCTCTGAACTTATTTGTTTACTCACCTTCTTGTGGAATTTGTAAACATTTGGCTCAGTAGTTGACTCCCCGGAAGAGCGTTTTGGTGTAAGACTGACGTTCACCGTTTGATTCATTTTACAACACGCATCTCCGCTTGAATAAATTTGGAGATCACAACGTTTCTCTGGCAAAACGAACCAAAATTGTACTTTCACAGTTCCGAAGTGTTCGATCCTACGTTTTCTAATGCGGATGAGAAGATCGTTTTGAAACGTTTCGAAATCTTTTTAACCCATTCACGACCACGCCTAATTTTGGGTGGCTGCACGTTCGGACCGCGTGCAATATTGCGTCACCGTATACAGTGTCCCACCGGTGGGCCACTTTTGCTCGAATGGCACGCCACCAAAAAATCGATTTTCGCTTTTTTTTGTTTATTGTACGACTTTCGACGTCGAAAACATGATGCCAAAGTTTCGGCTTCCATAACTCTTTCCTTTCAGAGAAATGGCCTTCTAAATTTTTGACTGTGTAGATAAGACCATCCACAAATCACCTGAGCTCGATGAATTCTAGCTGTTCGAAACATTAATCATCGTAGATTACCATAATAGACATACTTCTGTTTTTCAATTGACAGGAAATGCTTAGTGAAATGATATTTTTTCAGATTTGCTCCAATTTTGCTTTAGCTACTCCCTCGCTCTTGCGGTCTATCGCATACCGAGGAGAGTTTTTTTGTAGTAAACATTTTTAGCAATCTTCTTGACATTTAGACGTAGAAAATACTCCTCGATTTTCATATTGACTGGTAATGCTTTTGAAAATGACTTTTTTTAGATCTTCGCCATTTTTTTCTAGGCCAGCCCTTCACCCCTCCGGTTCGGCGCCTTCTACAAAGAGATTTCTTGTGAAAAGCATATTTGTTTTTTACATTCAGACGTAGGAAATAGTTTAAATAGTACAAATTGACTAGGAATGATTAGTGTAATAACCGTTTTTTTAAGTTTCCACTCGTTTTCTGCTCTGGCTCTTCCCCATTTTTCTCGTCCGCTTCTCTCCAAGGTAGTTTTCAACGAAGTTGGAGCCTCGGTCTACAATGGTACACCAACAGTTACCAAGCAGGACTTTCAAGAAAGGCCCTAGTGATCTCAATATTGGTGATCTTTGCATAAAAATTTCTGTGAACAACATACGGGCAAAGGAAAAGCCGATTTTCTACGCGGAAATGGTGAGCAATATCAGTAATCATGTTTCTGTGATTTATTATATAGAGCTTTACGATCTGATTACTCCTATAAGTAGGGATTGTTTCTCGAGTAATGGGAAAAAATCGCCATTAAGTGGTTGTGAAAATGCGATCTGTACTCATAATTGCGGTTTTTGACCTTGCTGCATTCGAAGGGTCAGATATATTGTAGTGGCGAAGCTGCCAGCGGACCACGAAGTTTATAGTCGACTCTAGAATAGGTAAATACATTGACCATAAGAAGGTTTAGAAATTCCTTCTTGCGGTGGAGAAATCGATTTTTGAAAACAGTGTCCCACCGGTGGGACACGCGGTCCGAAGTGGTAGTCAACGCGTGTCCCACCGGTGGGACACGCGGTCGTGAATGGGTTAAACCACTCAGCTCTGTTGTCATTGAAATAGAGGCATAAGTTCGCCTAGATCTGGGGGACTGAGCTAACATATAGCCTAGCTCCCTTATTTTGAGCAGATCGAAGTAATTCTTATCAGGCTTATTATGTAAAATTCTCCTCAACACTATATTATATTTTGCCATGACCGACCGCTCCGCTGCTTGCTCCGCTCGGACTCATCCGAGCAAGGTAAGCATTACCAATCCTACTCGAGTAATGTGGAAGGAGTCTGCATTTCGGAACTGGGTCATAGCACAGAGCTTACATACCTGTGGCCTCCAGCTCTCGTTGATTCCGGGAAACCACATGATTCTAATGGAGCGTGGATTTCCAACTGGCTGAAACACTTTCATACACTATAGCTGCGCAGAACACATGGCGAAATTTTCAATCATAACTGATGTACGGACGTTATTCCACTTTAAAACAGTGTTTAAGATGATTTCCGTTGAAGAGTTTCTCATTACCATATGTTATTCAAATCACGAAGAAACAGCGAGAAACGCACTAAAACGCGTTATTTCAATGAAATAATTTTCTGGCCTGGACTAGTTGTCCAGTAGGATGAACGAGTACACCGTGGTTGTGATAGGTAAATAATGAGTTCAATCTAAAATGGAGGAATAATTTATGCAAAAAAAGTATTAGCTAGGGTCCAAAGGAAAGAATGGAGCAATAGAGAGTCTAGAATTTTAGAGGACGGTCACAAAAAAGATTCCGTCGTTGCAACAAACTGTCTCACTGAGAGTTCGGAGAAGGGTAGGGAGGTCAAAATTTTTGTGTAGAGTTCGCGTAATAATTTTAGTCTGATGAATGGACGAGGCAGCGACGGTAAATCGCTGCGCGCGATCGAAACCTCGTTGACCTTTGATGCCGACAAACACCGCACGGCCAGCCGCCTGAAAAAATCACTCGGTGTATCCAACTAGATATGACGATGATTACGTGGCCAACAGGATTGCACCTGTTCAGAGAAATAGTGAAGGAGAGTATGGTGAAGTAACGGAGGTAGCAGTAAGGTTAGCTTTCTAGTGATACGCAATGTTCTATCATCGGCCCGCCCACCCGGTGATTTTCTCATCCGCCGTCATCCACGTATTGCATGGATATCGACCGCGTCGGATACACCGAGTGATTTTCTCAACCTCACTCCATCATTTCAATCATACGTATCGACCGGGTGGGTGTTGGGGGGTGTTGGGGATGTTGGAGGGATACACCGATTGATTTTCTCAAACTTACCCCACCACATTGTTCATACGTATCGACCGGGTGGGTGTAGGGAGGTGTTGGGGGGTGTTGAAGGGATACACCGAGTGATTTTTGCATCCCATTTCCAATTCTTTCTGTGTGTATCGACTGGGCTGGATACGTCGGCTCATCCAACTATGGCCGGGGCCTTAAGCCTAGTTTTGACTGAATCGCTGCTGTTTTTCATCGCAGCGATTTCACACCCGCTGCTGCAGCGATGTATCAGCGGCAGCTATTCTGTTCATAGTGCATAGCCTCACGGATGATCGAAGAAATTCAATCAATCAGTGAAATTAATGGCGGGTAGTTATCAATAACACGTTTCGACTCGCAAACACCGATATTGTCATGCGAAAGGGTCAACGTTCACTAGACGAAACGTGTCATTAGCTGGCAATCGCTCCATCGGTGCCATAATGGCAGCGATGGAGCGATGATCAGCGACCATTGAGAATCGTTCTTCAAGCAGCGATGCAGTAAAACATAGGATTTCGTCGCCGCGACCCAGCGATGTAGGATGTTTGCCACGAAGCGATCACAATTGGAGCGGCTTTCCATTACGAAAAAGGAACAGTTGTCCCTCGCATGGCCGCAGCGACCACCTGCAGTCAAAACTAGGCTTTAGGCTTTTGTGAAGCAGGTTTTAATAAGCTCAGATATTCAGCGTATATAAAACGCATTTATAGTAGATCGAAATTACTGAGCGGTTGTAATGAATGACGAACAGTGAAGGTGCTGCACAATTCCCTAGATTGGCAAGGAGAGTCTCCGGAGTTCTGTGCCCTCCTTGAACCGCGTCGCACGCTTCTCACGAAACACGTTTTCCTCTGTTTTCTTCGCTACAAAAGGTTACGATTTAGGATGAGAAAAATTGCTTAAATTTCGTTATTTTTTTTTCTACACTAGTGACCCTTCGGGTCCCTAGCCCGTGGCAGCTACGTGACTTGAAGGCGCGTGCCCCCTGGCATTAGTATAGCTGCGCATTTTGAAAAACGACCAGACATAAAGACGACGTCGAAAGCATTTGAACTCTAGTATTCGTTCGGCTTCGCCGAACGATGGGCCGGCTTCGCTGGCCACCCTTCGTGTAGTGTTCGTACGGCTTCGCCGAACGATGGGGCGGCTTCGCCGGCCAACCTCCGTGTAGTATTCGTTCGGCTTCGCCGACCACCTCCCTCTACGTGGTGTTCGTTCGACTCCGCCGTACGATGGGCCGGCTTCGCTGGCCACCCTTCGTGTAGTATTCGTTCGGCTTCACCGAACGATGGGCCGCCTTCGCCGGCCACCCTCCCTCTACGTGGTATTCGTTCGACTTCGCCGAACGATGGGCCGGCTTCGCCGACCCCCCTTAGTCTACGTAGTATTTGTTTGGCTTCACCAAACGATGGGCCGCCTTCGCCGGCCACCCTCCCTCTACGTAGTATTCGTTCGGCTTCACCGAACGATGGGCCGCCTTCGCCGGCCACCCTTCGTGTAGTATTCGTTCGGCTTCACCGAACGATGGGCCGCCTTCGCCGGCCACCCTCCCTCTACGTGGTATTCGTTCAACTTCGCCGAACGATGGGCCGGCTTCGCCGACCCCCCTTCCTCTACGTAGTATTTGTTTGGCTTCACCAAACGATGGGCCGCCTTTGCCGGCCACCCTCCCTCTACGTAGTATTCGTTCGGCTTCACCGAACGATGGGCCGCCTTCGCCGGCCACCCTCCGTGTAGTATTCGCTTCTCTGAACAATGGGCCGGCTTCGCTGTCCACCCTCCGTGTAGTATTCGCTTCTCTGAACAATGGGCCGGCTTCGCTGTCCACCCTCCGTGTAGTATTCGCTTCGCCAAACAATGGGCCGGTTTCACCGGCTGTCATCCATGTAGTATTCCTTCGGCTTCGCCGAACGATGGGCCGGCTTCGCCGACCCCCCTCCCTCTACGAGGTATTTGTTCGGCTTCGACGAACAATGGGTCGCCTTCGCTGGCCACCCTCCGTGTAGTATTCGCTTCTCTGAACAATGGGAGGGCTTCGCCGGCCACCTTCCGTGTAGTATTCGTGTACAGTGGGCCGGCTTTGCCGACCCCCCCCCCTCCCTCTACGCGGTATTCGTTCGTCTTCGCCGAACGATGGGCCGGCTTCGCCGACCCCCCTTCCTCTACGTAGTATTTGTTTGGCTTAACCGAACGATGGGCCGCCTTCGCCGGCCACCCTCCCTCTACGTAGTATTCGTTCGGCTTCACCGAACGATGGGCCGCCTTCGCCGGCCACCCTCCGTGTAGTATTCGCTTCTCTGAACAATGGGCCGGCTTCGCTGTCCACCCTCCGTGTAGTATTCGCTTCTCTGAACAATGGGCCGGCTTCGCTGTCCACCCTCCGTGTAGTATTCGCTTCGCCAAACAATGGGCCGGTTTCGCCGGCTGTCATCCATGTAGTATTCCTTCGGCTTCGCCGAACGATGGGCCGGCTTTGCCGACCCCCCTCCCTCTACGAGGTATTTGTTCGGCTTCGACGAACAACGGGTCGCCTTCGCTGGCCACCCTCCGTGTAGTATTCGCTTCTCTGAACAATGGGAGGGCTTCGCCGGCCACCTTCCGTGTAGTATTCGTGTACAGTGGGCCGGCTTTGCCGACCCCCCCCCTCCCTCTACGTGGTATTCGTTCGTCTTCGCCGACCCCCTCCCTCTAGCCGGCCCATCGTTCGACGAAAACAGAACGAATACTATGCAGAGGTAGGGGGTCGGCGAAGCTAGCCATCGTTCGGCGAGCCAAGCGGACACTACGGGTAGGGTGGCCGGCGAAACCGTCGAATTCGGCGGAGCCGAACGAATACTAAATAGAGGAAGTCGGCGTAGAGGGAGAGGTCGGCGCAAAGCCGTCCCATCGTTCGGCGAAGGCGAACGAGAATACCCATCGCTGGCCACCCTCCGTGTAGTGTTCGCTCGGCTTCGCCGACCTCCTCCTCCCTCTACGTAGTATTTGTTTGGCTTCACCGAACGATGGGCCGCCTTCGCCGGCCACCCTCCGTGTAGTATTCGCTTCTCTGAACAACGGGCCGGCTTCGCTGTCCACCCTCCGTGGAGTATTCGCTTTTCTGAACAATGGGCCGGCTTCGCTGTCCACCCTCCGTGTAGTATTCGCTTCGCCAAACAATGGGCCGGTTTCACCGGCTGTACTCATCGGCCTCGTCGAACGATTCCTTCGGCTTCGCCGGGAACGATGAGCCGGCTTTCGTTCGGACCCCCTCCCTCTACGAGGTATTTGTTCGGCTTCGACGAACAATGGGTCGCCTTCGCTGGCCACCCTCCGTGTAGTATTCGCTTCTCTGAACAATGGGAGGCTTCGCCGGCCACCTTCCGTGTAGTATTCGTGTACAGTGGGCCGGCTTTGCCGACCCCCTCCCTCTGCCCGGTATTCGTTCGTCGAAGGCCGAACGTCCCTTCCTCTACGTAGTATTTGTTTGCTTCTCTGAACAATGGGCCGGCTTCGCCGTCCACCCTCCGTGTTGTATTCGTTCGGCTTCGCCGAACGATGGGCCGCCTTCGCCGGCCACGCTCCGTGTAGTATTCGCTTCTCTGAACAATGGGCCGGCTTCGCTGTCCACCCTCCGTGTAGTATTCGCTTCTCTGAACAATGGGCCGGCTTTGCTGTCCACCCTCCGTGTAGTATTCGCTTCGCCAAACAATGGGCCGGTTTCGCCGGCTGTCATCCATGTAGTATTCCTTCGGCTTCGCCGAACGATGGGCCCGCTTTGCCGACCCCCTCCCTCTACGAGGTATTTGTTCGGCTTCGACGAACAACGGGTCGCCTTCGCTGGCCACCTTCCGTGTAGTATTCGCTTCTCTGAACAATGGGAGGGCTTCGCCGGCCACCTTCCGTGTAGTATTCGTGTACAGTGGGCCGGCTTTGCCGACCCCCCCCTCCCTCTACGTGGTATTCGTTCGTCTTCGCCGAACGATGGGCCGGCTTCGCCGACCCCCCTTCCTCTACGTAGTATTTGTTTGACTTCACCAATCAATGGGCCGCCTTCGCCGGCCACCCTCCGTGTAGTATTCGCTTCTCTGAACAATGGGCCGGCTTCGCTGTCCACCCTCCGTGTAGTATTCGCTTCTCTGAACAATGGGCCGGCTTCGCTGTCCACCCTCCGTGTAGTATTTGCTTCGCCAAACAATGGGCCGGTTTCACCGGCTGTCATCCATGTAGTATTCCTTCGGCTTCGCCGAACGATGGGCCGGCTTTGCCGACCCCCCTCCCTCTACGAGGTATTTGTTCGGCTTCGACGAACAATGGGTCGCCTTCGCTGGCCACCCTCCGTGTAGTATTCGCTTCTCTGAACAATGGGAGGGCTTCGCCGGCCACCTTCCGTGTAGTATTCGTGTACAGTGGGCCGGCTTTGCCGACCCCCCCTCCCTCTACGTGGTATTCGTTCGTCTTCGCCGAACGATGGGCCGGCTTCGCCGACCCCCCTTCCTCTACGTAGTATTTGTTTGGCTTCACCGAACGATGGGCCGCCTTCGCCGGCCACCCTCCCTCTACGTAGTATTCGTTCGGCTTCACCGAACGATGGGCCGCCTTCGCCGGCCACCCTCCGTGTAGTATTCGCTTCTCTGAACAATGGGCCGGCTTCGCTGTCCACTCTCCGTGTAGTATTCGCTTCTCTGAACAATGGGCCGGCTTCGCTGTCCACCCTTCGTGTAGTATTCGTTCGTCTTCGCCGACCTCCTCCCTCTACGTGGTATTCCTTCGGCTCCGCCGACCCCCTCTCTCTAGCCGGCCCATCATTCGACGAAAACGAACGAATACTATGTAGAGGTAGAGAGGTCGTCGAAGCTGGCCCATCGTTCGGCGAAGCCAAGCGGACACTACGGGTAGGGTGGCCGGCGAAGCCGTCTCATCGTTCGGCGGAGCCGAACGAATACTTCGTAGAGGGAGGGGGGTCGGCGAAGCCGTCCCATCGTTCGGCGAAGGCGAACGAATACCCATCGCTGGCCACCCTCCGTGTAGTGTTCGTTCGGCTTCGCCGACCTCCTCCCTCTACGTGGTATTCCTTCGGCTTCGCCGACCCCCTCCCTCTAGCCGGCCCATCGTTCGACGAAGACGAACGAATACTATGTAGAGGTAGGGGGGTTGGCGAAGCTGGCCCATCGTTCGGCGGAGCCAAACGAATACTACATGGAGGGTAGCCGGCGAAGCCGGCCCATCGTTCGACGAAGACGAACGAATACTATGTAGAGGTAGGGGGGTCGGCGAAGCTGGCCCATCGTTCGGCGGAGCCAAACGAATACTACATGGAGGGTAGCCGGCGAAGCCGGCCCATCGTTCGACGAAGACGAACGAATACTATGTAGAGGTAGGGGGGTCGGCGAAGCCGAACGGACACTACGGGTAGGGTGGCCGGCGAAGCCGTCCCATCGTTCGGCGAAGGCGAACGAATACCCATCGCTGGCCACCCTCCGTGTAGTATTCGTTCGGCTTCGCCGACCTCCTCCCTCTACGTGGTATTCCTTCGGCTTCGCCGACCCCCTCCCTCTAGCCGGCCCATCGTTCGGCGAAGCCGAACGAATACTTCGTAGAGGGAGGGGGTCGGCGAAGCCGCCCCATCGCCCGGCGAAGGCGAACGAATACCCATCGCTGGCCACCCTCCGTGTAGTATTCCTTCGGCTTCGCCGACCCCCTCCCTCTGCGTAGTACTCGTTCGGCCTCGTCGAACGATGGGCCGGCTTCGCCGGCCACCCTTCGTGAAGTATTCGTTCGGACCCCCTCCCTCTACGTGGTAGTCGTTCGGCTCCGCCGAACGATGGGCCGGCTTCGCTGGTAACCCTTCGTGTAGTAGTCGTTCGGCTTTGCCGAACGATGGGGCGGCTTCACCGGCCACTCTCCGTGTAGTATTTGTTCGGCTCCTCCGAACGACGGGCCGGCTTCGCAGGCAGGGGGGTCGGCGAAGCTGAACGAACACTACGGGTAGGGACGAAGCTTCGTAGAGGGAGGGGGGTAGGCGAAGCCGAACGAATACTTCACGGAGGGTGGCCGACTGGCTCAGCCCATCGTTCGACGAAGGCGAACGAATACCCATCGCCGGCCACCCTCCGTGTAGTATTCGCTTTTCCGAACCATGGGCCGGCTTCGCCGGCCACCCTCCGTGTAGTGTTCGTTCGGCTTCGCCAAACGATCGGCCGGCTTTGCCGACCTCCTCCCTCTACGTGGTATTCGTTCGACCTCAACGAACGATGAGCCGGCTTCTCTGACCCCTCTCCCTCTACGTAGTATTCGTTCGTCTTCGCCGAACGATGGGCCGGCTTTGCCGACCCAATTCCCTCTACGTAGTATTCGTTCGACTTCGCCGAACGATGGGCCGGCTTCGCCGACCACCCTCCGTGTAGCATTCGTTTCGCTTCGCTGAACAATGGGCCGGCTTTGCCGACCCCCCTCCCTCTACGTAGTATCTCGTTCGGCTTAAACGATGGGCCGCTTCGCCGTCCACCTCCGTGTAGTATTCGTTCCGGCTTCGCCGAACAATGGGCCGGGCTTTGCCGACCCCCTCCTCTACGTGGTATTCGTTCGACTTCGCCGAACGATAGGCCGGCTTCGCCGGCCACCCTCCCTCTACGTAGTATTCGTTCGGCTTCACCAAACGATGGGCCGCCTTCGCCGTCCACCCTCCGTGTGGTATTCGCTTCTCTGCACAATGGGAGGGCTTCGCCGGACACATTCCGTGTAGTATTCGTTCCGCTTCGCCGAACAATGGGCCGGCTTTGCCGACCCCCCTCCCTCTACGTGGTATTCGTTCGACTTCGCCGAACGATGGGCCGGCTTCGCCAACCCCCCTCCCTCTACGTAGTATTCGTTTGATTTCACCGAACGATGGGCCGCCTTCGCCGGCTTCCCTCCGTGTAGTATTCGCTTCTCTGCACAATGGGAGGGCTTCGCCGGACACATTCCGTGTAGTATTCGTTCGGCTTCGCCGAACAGTGGGCCGGCTTTGCCGACCCCCCTTCCCTCTACGTAGTATTCGTTCGGCTTCACCGAACGATGGGCCGCCTTCGCCGGCCACGCTCCGTGTAGTATTCGCTTCTCTGAACAATGGGCCGGCTTCGCTGTCCACCCTCCGTGTAGTATTCGCTTCTCTGAACAATGGGCCGGCTTCGCTGTCCACCCTCCGTGTAGTATTCGCTTCGCCAAACAATGGGCCGGTTTCGCCGGCTGTCATCCATGTAGTATTCCTTCGGCTTCGCCAAACGATGGGCCCGCTTTGCCGACCCCCCTCCCTCTACGAGGTATTTGTTCGGCTTCGACGAACAACGGGTCGCCTTCGCTGGCCACCTTCCGTGTAGTATTCGCTTCTCTGAACAATGGGAGGGCTTCGCCGGCCACCTTCCGTGTAGTATTCGTGTACAGTGGGCCGGCTTTGCCGACCCCCCCTCCCTCTACGTGGTATTCGTTCGTCTTCGCCGAACGATGGGCCGGCTTCGCCGACCCCCCTTCCTCTACGTAGTATTTGTTTGGCTTCACCAATCAATGGGCCGCCTTCGCCGGCCACCCTCCGTGTAGTATTCGCTTCTCTGAACAATGGGCCGGCTTCGCTGTCCACCCTCCGTGTAGTATTCGCTTCTCTGAACAATGGGCCGGCTTCGCTGTCCACCCTCCGTGTAGTATTTGCTTCGCCAAACAATGGGTCGGTTTCACCGGCTGTCATCCATGTAGTATTCCTTCGGCTTCGCCGAACGATGGGCCGGCTTTGCCGACCCCCCTCCTTCTACAAGGTATTTGTTCGGCTTCGACGAACAATGGGTCGCCTTCGCTGGCCACCCTCCGTGTAGTATTCGCTTCTCTGAACAATGGGAGGGCTTCGCCGGCCACCTTCCGTGTAGTATTCGTGTACAGTGGGCCGGCTTTGCCGACCCCCCCTCCCTCTACGTGGTATTCGTTCGTCTTCGCCGAACGATGGGTCGGCTTCGCCGACCCCCCTTCCTCTACGTAGTATTTGTTTGGCTTCACCGAACGATGGGCCGCCTTCGCCGGCCACCCTCCCTCTACGTAGTATTCGTTCGGCTTCACCGAACGATGGGCCGCCTTCGCCGGCCACCCTCCGTGTAGTATTCGCTTCTCTGAACAATGGGCCGGCTTCGCTGTCCACTCTCCGTGTAGTATTCGCTTCTCTGAACAATGGGCCGGCTTCGCTGTCCACCCTTCGTGTAGTATTCGTTCGGCTTCGCCGACCTCCTCCCTCTACGTGGTATTCCTTCGGCTCCGCCGACCCCCTCCCTCTAGCCGGCCCATCATTCGACGAAAACGAACGAATACTATGTAGAGGTAGGGGGGTCGGCGAAGCTGGCCCATCGTTCGGCGAAGCCAAGCGGACACTACGGGTAGGGTGGCCGGCGAAGCCGTCTCATCGTTCGGCGGAGCCGAACGAATACTTCGTAGAGGGAGGGGGGTCGGCGAAGCCGTCCCATCGTTCGGCGAAGCCGTCCCATCGTTCGGCGAAGGCGAACGAATACCCATCGCTGGCCACCCTCCGTGTAGTGTTCGCTCGGCTTCGCCGACCTCCTCCCTCTACGTGGTATTCCTTCTGCTTCGCCGACCCCCCTCCCTCTAGCCGGCCCATCGTTCGACGAAGACGAACGAATACTATGTAGAGGTAGGGGGGTTGGCGAAGCTGGCCCATCGTTCGGCGGAGCCAAACGAATACTACATGGAGGGTAGCCGGCGAAGCCGGCCCATCGTTCGACGAAGACGAACGAATACTATGTAGAGGTAGGGGGGTCGGCGGAGCTGGTCCATCGTTCGGCGGAGCCAAACGAATACTACATGGAGGGTAGCCGGCGAAGCCGGCCCATCGTTCGACGAAGACGAACGAATACTATGTAGAGAAAGGGGGGTCGGCGAAGCCGAACGGACACTACGGGTAGGATGGCCGGCGAAGCCGTCCCATCGTTCGGCGAAGGCGAACGAATACCCATCGCTGGCCACCCTCCGTGTAGTGTTCGTTCGGCTTCGCCGACCTCCTCCCTCTACGTGGTATTCCTTCGGCTTCGCCGACCCCCTCCCTCTAGCCGGCCCATCGTTCGGCGAAGCCGAACGAATACTTCGTAGAGGGAGGGGGTCGGCGAAGCCGCCCCATCGCCCGGCGAAGGCGAACGAATACCCATCGCTGGCCACCCTCCGTGTAGTATTCCTTCGGCTTCGCCGACCCCCTCCCTCTGCGTAGTACTCGTTCGGCCTCGTCGAACGATGGGCCGGCTTCGCCGGCCACCCTTCGTGAAGTATTCGTTCGGCTTCGCTGACCCCCTCCCTCTACGTGGTAGTCGTTCGGCTCCGCCGAACGATGGGCCGGCTTCGCTGGCCACCCTTCGTGTAGTAGTCGTTCGGCTTTGCCGAACGATGGGGCGGCTTGGCCAGCCACCCTCAGTGTAGTATTTGTTCGGCTCCGCCGAACGACGGGCCGGCTTCGCAGGTAGGGGGGTCGGCGAAGCTGAACGAACATTACGGGTAGGGACGAAACTTTGTAGAGGAAGGGGGGTCGGCGAAGCCGAACGAATACTTCACGGAGGGTGGCCGACGAAGCCGGCCCATCGTTCGACGAAGGCGAACGAATACCCATCGCCGGCCACCCTCCGTGTAGTATTCGCTTCTCTGAACAATGGGCCGGCTTCGCCGTCCACCCTCCGTGTTGTATTCGTTCGGCTTCGCCGAACGATGGGCCGGCTTCGCCGTCCACCCTCCGTGTAGTATTCGTTCCGCTTCGCCGAACAATGGGCCGGCTTTGCCGACCCCCCTCCCTCTACGTGGTATTCGTTCGACTTCGCCGAACGATGGGCCGGCTTCGCCGACCCCCCTCCCTCTACGTAGTATTCGTTTGGTTTCACCGAACGATGGGCCGCCTTCGCCGGCCACCCTCCGTGTAGTATTCGCTTCTCTGCACAATGGGAGGGCTTCGCCGGACACATTCCGTGTAGTATTCGTTCGGCTTCGCCGAACAGTGGGCCGGCTTTGCCGACCCCCCCCCTCCCTCTACGTAGTATTCGTTCGGCTTCACCAAACGATGGGCCGCCTTCGCCGTCCACCCTCCGTGTAGTATTCGTTCCGCTTCGCCGAACAATGGGCCGGCTTTGCCGACCCCCCTCCCTCTACGTGGTATTCGTTCGACTTCGCCGAACGATGGGCCGGCTTTGCCGACCCCCCTCCCTCTACGTGGTATTCGTTCGACTTCGCCGAACGATGGGCCGGCTTCGCCGACCCCCCTCCCTCTACGTAGTATTCGTTTGGTTTCACCGAACGATGGGCCGCCTTCGCCGGCCACCCTCCGTGTAGTATTCGCTTCTCTGCACAATGGGAGGGCTTCGCCGGACACATTCCGTGTAGTATTCGTTCGGCTTCGCCGAACAGTGGGCCGGCTTTGCCGACCCCCCCTCCCTCTACGTGGTATTCGTTCGGCTTCGCCAAACGATAGGCCGGCTTCGCCGGCCACCCTCCCTCTACGTAGTATTCGTTCGGCTTCACCAAACGATGGGCCGCCTTCGCCGTCCACCCTCCGTGTGGTATTCGCTTCTCTGCACAATGGGAGGGCTTCGCCGGACACATTCCGTGTAGTATTCGTTCCGCTTCGCCGAACAATGGGCCGGCTTTGCCGACCCCCCTCCCTCTACGTGGTATTCGTTCGACTTCGCCGAACGATGGGCCGGCTTCGCCAACCCCCCTCCCTCTACGTAGTATTCGTTTGGTTTCACCGAACGATGGGCCGCCTTCGCCGGCCACCCTCCGTGTAGTATTCGCTTCTCTGCACAATGGGAGGGCTTCGCCGGACACATTCCGTGTAGTATTCGTTCGGCTTCGCCGAACAGTGGGCCGGCTTTGCCGACCCCCCTTCCCTCTACGTGGTATTCGTTCGGCTTCGCCGAACGATGGGCCGGCTTCGCCGGCCACCCTCCCTCTACGTAGTATTCGTTCGGCTTCACCAAACGATGGGCCGCCTTCGCCGGCCACCCTCCGTGTAGTATTCGCTTCTCTGAACAATGGGCCGGCTTCGCCGTCCACCCTCCATGTAGTATTCGTTCGGCTTCGCCGAACAATGGGCCGGCTTTGCCGACCCCCCTCTCTCTACGTGGTATTAGTTCGACTTCGCCGAACGATGGGCCGGCTTCGCCGACCCCCCTTCCTCTACGTAGTATTCGTTTGGTTTCACCGAACGGCGAGCCGCCTTCGCCGACCGCCCTCCGTGCAGTATTCGTTCGGCTTCGCCGAACGATAGACCGGCTTTGTCGGCCACCCTCCATGCAGTATTTGTTTGGCTTCGCCAAACCAAGCGATAGGCAGTCTTCGTCGGCTACTCTCCATGCAGTATCCGTTTGGCCCCCTCCAAACGATCGGCAGTCTTCGCCGGCCCCCATTCTACGCATTCTTCGTCTGGGTCGGCTTCGCCGGCCCCTTTCCATTAATCGGGTACAGTGTTTTTTGGCTCCGCCAAACGATAGGCCGGCCCCAACAACCTCTCTTGAATCACCGCGGGCAGCATGTTCTGCTTCTTCGAATCCTTTTCAATAACCGCCGTCATCATTCGATTGGCTTCGACAACCTTTCCCTACATCAAACGATGGCCTACTTTGCCGACCCTTTTTCATCACCTCCGTATTAGATCAAGGTGAGTTTTGCCAAAAACACAAAATTTCATCTCTAATCATCTTCGAACGGGGTGATGAACAACTTACGCTTGTCAATTTAATACCAAAGCGAAATACAAACCACACCCACCCGTCCCTTTCCCTTTAGTAAAACTTCGCGAATATTTCGCGTGTGCTTAGTACTCTGTTGTTTCGGAACGACGTTTACTCGGGTTTATCGCGCGTGAGTTCTGCGCCTCTTCCTGTCTTGCAGTCTCAGTTTTCGCTCGGTCCACGCACACGGAGGAATCTAGAAAACTTCACACCGAAACAGAGAATACCTTTTTGTTCAGAGCCACACTTACTTTATTTCTTCGCGTGCATGTGCAGAACAAAGTGGGATACAGAGAAACAGAGTGGAGGAGAAGGAGAATAATTGTACGCTCGCACACTCACGCGATATATCTTAGCTCCGTAGTGGGATGTGATATGTCTGCCCACTCCATGATTTTTCATTCAGCAAAGGCTTCAAATTTCCGCATTCCCAAAGCATTAGAATTTTCTCCATTTTGAAAAAGTGTCAAACATGGGATTTTCAGGAACCACAATTTTCTTCGTCGAACGATGGGCCGGCTCCGCCGACCCCATTCCCTCTACGTAGTATTCGCTCGACTTTGCCGAACGATGGACCGGCTTCGCCGGCTACCCTTCATGTAGTATTCGTTCCCCTTCACCGGACGATGGGCCGGCTTTGCCGGCTACCCTCCTCGTAGTCCGGGGCTACCCCGCACGCTCGACACGCGTGCCCCTAGTTGCGACCCGGCTTCCCTCAACGAGAGATTGACATTATATGGAAACGTCTACTTATTTTTCTCCTTCAAGATAATGTTTTGTTTTTGTTCCCTATTCTGGCTTGTGAATCCGGTTGGATTCAACGAAAACTACATACTTATGTTTCTTTTTCCTTCATTTACAAAAGCTGTTTTTTCAACTTTTATCCTTGTGCTGTACGAGTACCGCAAATCTCTCGATAAGGGGAAGCCGCGTCGCAAGAAAGAGAGCGCGTGTAAAGCGTGTGGGGTGGCCCCGTTAGGGACAAAAAAATCGATATCGCTCACCGCTGATTTTTCCATGGTCAACAATCACCCATTTCTTCTCCTTCACTTTCTTTCCCCCCTTTTCTGAATATGTTCATCTGGTAATTTTTCTATAGTTAATCAAGCGATATGCCTGAAAATAAAAGGCGATTCGATAAAAAGTTCCATGAATGAAAAAAAAACGAAAAAAAGAGAATTGGGAAGAAAGAAGGATAAAAGAAAGAGAAAGGCTAATTCGATAAATATTTGTCATGGGGAAGTTTGCGGTGAGCGATATCGATCGTTTTTAATCTGTAACGGAGCCACCCTACACGCTCGGAACGCGCGCTCCTAGTTGCGACTCTGCTTCCCCCCAACCAGAGATAACCAATATGTGGAAATACCTACTCATTTTTTCCGCTCACAAAGTTGTTTTGTTGTTTGTTCCATATTCGGATATGGCTTGTGAATCTGTAGTCTGTGTCAAAACAAAATTTCCTTACTTTGCGTTCGTGTGCAAAGGTTGGAGACAGCTAGAAAGCGGAGGTTGTTTTTTAAAAAAGGCTCATCGAAATAAACCAATTATTCGGTGTTTTTTGAGGGCGCTTCTCCGATGTTTCAATTTTCCGGCTTTTATAGTTAATTTTTAGCTGGATTTTTTTCGTTTTTTTTCAATCGAATTTTCTTCGTTTTTTTTTTCATCGAAAAAATTTCCATCGAGTATTTTCTTCATTTAGAGAATTTCATAAACTGTTCGAGTTCTCTGGCGAGTATGAGATTTTCTCTTTCAAGGATTTGAAATAATCGTTTTTTTTTGAAAAGCAAGCGCTCAAAATATGTATATGAGTTGGTATTTTCATAAACTGTTCGAGTACTCTGGCGAGTATCAGATTTTCTCTTTAATCGTTTTTTTTTTGAAAAACAAGCGCTCAAAATACGTGATCGGGCTGACGTGGAAATTCAATGGGGCCTGACTGAACACAAAGAAAAACCAAAAAAGGATAACAAAGGAAAACAAGCGCAATGGCGCTTTTCGAAGCATGCGCCGCGCCGTCTGTGCTTAGCTACAGTAACCCCGAAACCTGCGCACCGAAATGATGCGCAGGTTTCGGGGTTTTTGCAATGGATGGCGCGAAATTCTCGCGTTTTGTGCTAAAATCCCACTTTTTTTTGAATTGCCTCGTGCGATTCGTTATATATAGAGGACTCTACATTTTCGATGACGTCCTGCACACTCGCACTGGGGTCCTACATCCTTTCAATGACTTTGTGCACAATCCCACTGGGATCCTGCACACTTTCTATGACGTCCTGCACAATCCACGAATCCTAACAATTCAGTACGGCGCCCCGCGAGCCATTGAAGGCTTTTCGCTATGATTAGAGCGTAACCCTTCTAGCGCTAGATGTATCATTGTCGTTTCCATGTACCACGGCTATAAATGTGGGCCCCACGGACAAACTCGGTTGCCTCGAGGCGCGGAATCGAAGATTTGGGCTGATTTTTCGGTGATCGTAATATGTCCTACCCAGCTTACTATTGGTACCACTTTATACCAGTTCTGACGCGCCATTCCAAAGGTCCGCGGGACATACACACATACACACATCGGGACATAAATGCTTTAAGTATGAGGATACAAAAAAGTTATAGAAAGTTGGTAGTGCGGGGGTTCGATTATGCGCACTCGGTCCGTACTTCTTATTCGAATACTCGCGATTTCGGCGGGATATTCGAATTATTCGTATTCGAATCATTCGAATAATTCGATTATTCGGAAAAGTCAAATTTTCGAATAATTCGTTTATTCGAATATTCGGAGATGTCAATTTTTCGAATAATTCGTTTATTCGAATATTCGGAGAAGTCAATTTTTCGAATAATTCGTTTATTCAAATATTCGGAAAAGTCAATTTTTCGAATAATTCGTTTATTCGAATATTCGAAAGAGTCATTTTTTCGAATTATTCGTTTATTCGAATATTCGAAAATTTTTATTTGTTTGATATACTCTACAGATCATCGGGTCATTCCTATCGCAGCGTTGAATCACAACGCGGCGCGGTCGACGCCATGCCATGCTATAATACGCGGTAAGTTATTCATAGACATTCATGAGCCACGTAGTTGGAATCTGCCAGGCTTTGAATGATTTTTCTTTGAAATTTTCTTTTACGCATGGCGACAAATAACATAGGTTACAGAAACATCGCACAAAGTCCCTTTAAACATCAAGACTGAGGCGCGCCTAGCTTCATGTATATGCGAAGCGTCCGCTCGCGGCTCGCTCAAACTTCTGAGTGCGAGTTTTTTTATGGTTCTCATCTTCAGTGTATTAGTACAGCTAAATCACGTACTGTCATTCTCGGGGCCAAAGTCCGTTCCGCATTTGCGGACTACAGCCGTTCCATCATGCGACATGTGATAATCGTGCTGGGACCACTTGGTCTCGGCACGCTTCACCTTTCTACCAGCACGATTATCACGTGTCGCATGATGCAACAGCCGTAGCCCGCGATTGCGGACCAGAATTTGGCTCCGAGAGCGATAGTAATTCAAATTTATCACACATCTGCCGACATCAAGACTGCGCCTCATGCGGCTTGTCGCATACGCGACGCGACCATTTTTTGGGTTTAAAATAAAGCATTTTTTACCTTTAAGGCAGCATACACGCTCGTAAACGTGGTTGAGATAACTACGGAAATAGAATGGTAGGGCTCAGAACACAACGCCTACGCATTTTGAAGTGTCAAAAACTACCCACAATGCCGCTGCATGAGTTAGAAGTTGGCCCCGCGCTGTATTTTCACGCCCCCTGTGTTTGCCCTTTTCCTCGAACGCAAGGTTCATGGACCAACCCACCGTCGGTACTGTTGGTGGCATGCCTAACAAGTGAGCCACACACGTCACTGACGGCGAAGAGGACACAGAAGCCCTACGTTGCAGGAAGAGGGCAAATACAGGGGGCGTGAAAATACGGGCGGCACCAAACTTGCTACTCATGTAACGGCATTGTGGATCGTTTTTGACGCTTCAAAATGAGTAGGCCTTGTAATCTGATCAATACCATTCTATTTCTGTAGTTATCTCAATCATCTCAATCATGTTTTTCCGAGCGCGTAAGCTGTCTTTGAGTTCCGACAAATCCTTCTGTATGTATTTCTCAGATCTAAAAGAGTAATTTATCGTTAGTCTCTCGCTTTGCGTCTCTGCATCTCCGCGCCCTGCACACCCCCACTTTTGAAGGTGTCGAAAGCGCACTGTCTTGCCTCTCGCTCAATGAGCTGAGTCCACGCAAAATGGATCGATTTCCATGCTCAGAGTTTCACTAGGAAGACGATGAGAGCGTGGGTTGAACCAGTAAGGAAGGAGCAGCAAGAAAAGGAAGAGAAACATGAGGGGGGGGGGTATCACACGGGAGGTATTCATGTCATAGACGGGTAGGGATAGGCTAAAAGGGGATTCAACAAGACGGATAGTCTCTAGCTCATCAGCGACCACAGACAGGTTGAAAAGGAAGTCAATCCATCACGCCGCCTGAGAGGCGCTTCCCTCAGGGAACGCCGTCGTTAGCACGTAGCGAGAACGTCTTTGATTTTCATGAGAATTCGTTCAGGAATGTACTTCGACTATTCAAGGTTTTGCTGTTTGTTCAAATAAATAAATGATTACGTCAGTAGTCGTTCCCGCAACTTTGAGCCAGCGGTCGCGTCGCTATAAGCCGCGCGCGCCGCAGTCTTGATATTGACAGATGCGTGAACGATTCGAATCACGTGACGTAGCAATCCCGAAACGCGACGAAGTAGAGTGACCGTGCAAAGCGTTGTTACATAAATCCGACCATAGCACTGCAGCGCCGCGATTTGAATGAGCAATAGGTTAAGGTCTTTGGTCTAGGTTAAAGTCAGCATACACGCTCGTAAACGTGATTGAGATAACTACGGAAATAGAATCGTATAGCTCAGTTTGCAACGGCTGCATTTTGGAGCGTCAAAAACTACTCACAATGACGCTACACGAGTAAGAAGTTGGCCCCGCCCCTGTATCTGCCCGACCCCTGTATTTGCGTCCTCTTCCAAAACAGAGGTGGTGGGCCATTCCCACCGTCGTCGAAGCTTCTGGGTGGTAGAATAGGTAAAATATGTGAATGACAAACGTCGCCTACGGTGGGAATGGCCCACCACCTCTGTTTTGGAAGAGGACGCAAACACAGGGGGCGTGAAAATACAGCGCGGGGCCAACTTCTAACTCATGTAGCGGCATTGTGGGTCGTTTTTGACACTTCAAAATGCATAGGCGTTGTAATCTGAGCCATACCATTCTATTTCCGTAGTTATCTTAATCACGTTTACGAGCGTGAATGCTGCCTTCGAACAAGCAAACACTATACCATTGGAGAGCCCTTCCCACCAGCATTCTAAATTTCGGAAAGCGGCTGATCGTGGGTCGCCGGGCATCGGAAAACAATTAGAAGTTTTCGATCATTACTGCACGATTTTTAGTTTGAAAAGAATTAATGGCGAAAAATCTGAGGTGGTTTGCGAAGTATTTATCATGTACAGCGAGGAGCTGCAAATATGACCAGCCCCTGAGAGGGAGTACGGGCTTTCCTGGAAGGGCTGCAGTCAAAGATCACTCATTTGACGTCGCTGCGAACTACTTTTCACGGCCTGAATTTCCTCCAAGTTTTCCAACATGGATGACTAAGACACAGTTGATGAAAAAACATTGCTACTCTCTGTAAACCTAGGCAATAGGAGGCTTGGGACTGTAGATATGCAAAATTATTCGGGTTTAGATTTTCGAAAATCTGAAATCTCGCAGGAAAAGTCGGTCAGCCGCAGATAGCTTATTAACCTGTTGTCTATCACGTTAACCTTGTTGAGGTGGACGTGGCATTACGTCAAATAACCAGAAAATACTTGAATTTCCTTTCACCACTCGACTGATTGTGTTAGCCCTGTATGCATTGTTTGGCCGAGTTTTGACGAAAAGTCGCAAAAGTCGCGATTTCGCGACTTCTGCGATTTTTTTTGAGTAAATTAGGGCGGGTATTGTAGATTACCATGATAGACATTCTTCTATTCTTCAGTTGACAGGAAATGCTTAGTGAAATGATATTTTTTCGGATTTGCACTAATTTTGCTTCAGGTACTCTCTCGCTCTTGCGATCTATCGCATTCCGACGAGAGCTTTTTAGTAGTAAACATTTTTAGCATTCTTTTTGACATCTAGACGTAGAAAACACTCCTCAATTTTCATATTGACTGGTAATGCTGATGGAAATGACTTTTTTTTTAGATCTCAGGCCATTTTTTCTCGGCCACCTCCTCACCCCTCCAGTTCGGCCGGCGCCTTCGAGGAAGAGATTTTTTGGTAAAAACATTTGTTTTTTTTTTACATTCAGACGTAGAAAATATTTCTATTATTACAAATTGACTAGGAATGATTAGTTCAATAACCGTTTTATAGGTTTTCACTCGTTTTCTGCTCTGGGACGTCCCCATTTTCCTCCTCCGCTCCTCCCCAAGGTAGTTTTAATCAAAGTTGGAGCCCCGGCCTACGATGGTACACCAACCATAACCAAGCAGGACTTTCAAAAATAGGCCAAAGAGTCTCTGCATTGCTGATCTTTGCATAAAATAAATTCTGTGAACAAAATACGGGCGAAAGAAAAGCCGATTTTCAATGTGGGAATGGTGCGCGATATCAGTAATAATATTTCTGTGATATATTAAATAGTGCTATACGATCTGACTACTCCTAGAAGTAGGGATTGTTTCTCGTGTAATAGGAAAAAGAAAAATTCGCCATAAACTGCTTGTAAAAATGCGATCTGTACTCATAATTGTTGTTTTCGACATTGCTGCATTCGAAGGGTCAGATATATGGCAGCGGTGAAGCTGCCAGCAGACCACGAAGTTTATAGTCGACTCTCGAATACGTAATACATTGACCATAATTAGGTTTAGAAATTCCTTCACGCGGTGCAGAAATCCATTTTTGAAAACAGTGTCCCACCGGTGGGACACGCGGTCCGAAGGGGTAGTCAACGCGTGTCCCACCGGTGGGACACGCGGTCGTGAATGGGTTAAATTAAGTTCGTTTATTGCAGTGGATTTATGGAATTGATTGTTCTGCTTCATTGGCGAACTTCAAAACCGGAGTCTTGCACGTCGCGTCGGCTTGCGGCGCGGTCGATTTTCGCTTGCTGTGATGTATATCGCTGGCCTTAATGTTTCCCATTCCGTTGTTTATCTTTTTCAGTTATTTCTTCTGAATATCGAAGGATTGGAAGAGTAATCTATCAAATGAGGGTTGGTAGTGGGGATTGAAGGCCACCCATTTTCTAACAAGCGGTGCACGCTCTGTATGAAGTGCACCACGCGATGCACACTCCACATGAAGCGCTATTCAGTTTCTGTTATACTTTGACCGAATCGAATGATTCGAAATATCATTCAACTGAAAAAGTCGACTTTTAATTATTTGAAAAATCGAACATTCGAAAAAGCAAATTCCCGTACGATTCGAAAAAATTTATATTCTAAAAAGGCCATTATCCGAATTGCTGGAGAACCGAATATTCGAAAAAGCCCATTTTCCGGATAACGAAAAAGGCCAATTTCCGAATAGTTCGAAAAACCGATTATTCGAATAGGACCAATTTCCGAATTATTCAAAAGGTTGAATATTCGAAAAAAATTTGAAAATGTGAATTACATATAGTTTCTGCCACGCGTCGCACGCTCTACATCAAGAGCTGCTGACTTTCAAAGAAGCGACGCACGCCCTTATGAAGCGCTAACCATTTTCCACGGCATCCTGACCAGGGATGGGCGGAATTTTCTGTTTTCTGCCCATTTTTGAGATTTTTTTTCTGTTTTCTGTAAAAATAGGCAAAATTTGGCAGAAAACAGAAAAAACCCGTGAACCCCGATTTGTAGCAGGATTGCCCTTGAAGCGAAAGGCCGGAATCATCAAAGGTACGCCAATAGATTGAGAGTTAATGTAACCTGGGTGTTCTACAGTTCCCCTCGCACCAAACACTTTTTTTCGCTATACTGTTATCTATCCTAGCGCATGTCAAGTGGTGGCAGGAAGCGCAGCTGCTCCCGATACTCGGTCAGATTCGATCCTTTCCCAAGGTCAGCCGAACCTACTATCCATCCGAGGTCCTTGAGTTGGTACCAGATCCCTGTGGTGGAGACGAACCGACTTACTGGGGAATCAGCTTGCCAGCAAGTCCCTAGATAACCCCAAAAAGAATTCAAGCCTCAACGAATACGACGATGAATGCGCCGCGCGACCCAATAGAGATTGAAGAAACCGAGCTCTTATCATTATCTTATAGTGTTTACCATTACCGAGAGGTCTTCCGTTGATGAATTCCTCGGAAGGTATGCGATGCAGTCAAATGACGCGAAAACTCTAATGGCATTGTATACTAACACTAATGAGCAATTAATCCTACTTAACGCCCGCTATTCATAGCGCACTGGCCCGGCGTCCGAGTATAACTACTTCTACACGTGGGCACAGACTAAGGCGGGGATCATACTTCCAGCGACGAGCGACTCGACGCAATCTCTACCATGAATATCGACTGAAAATCGATATGCCTGATATGCACTGTCGCAGTCGCGGCTCGCGAGAAGTATGATTCCGGCCTAAGAGTATCCCATCGCCACCGCCCTAATGGAGCGGCAAAAAGTTGTGCCCCAACTGTACCATACACGCAATTTCTGAACGCGTGTTTCAACTCATTGCAACGCAGGACGATTCAGAATTTTGTAAAGTTGAAGCGCGATAAAATTGATGGTGGGGCTATGAAGCAGATGATGAAACTCCCACAGAGGTATGACCGACCCCACCATGGTGGAGCGAGCGGCGCGTCAGGTCATTTATACTTGAGCGGCACAGCGGCGCGTTACGCGGGTGACTTCCGCACTCTGAGGAGAAGTACACTATTCAAATCAGCAGTTATCCCAAAATCAGTGTAAAAAGATGTAACTAGGGAAGGGTAAACTCGCTGTCAATATATCTACGTAATTCTTACACGTATCTCAGACTCTGCGGGGGGGCAAGCGCCGGACAATAAAGCCCGTTTCCGACTTGGGGGAGCGACAGCAGAGGCATCCCCCGAGGGAGGCTTCAGAGGACGTCCCTGCTCTCCTCCTGCGCTTGCCCATCCGAGAGGAAGAGACGGGAAAGATGGGGAGAAGTCGAGGAATGTAGTTTAAGACAATAGAGGTCAGAGAAGGCATAGTAGGCCAAGCGCACGCACCGTCATTAGCGTCAAGTTTTGTCCCGATTTGACGTGATTTCTCCTGTAATCTATCACATGCTCAACCAGTATAAAAGGTGGCTCACCTCATAGAGAGCCGCATTCGGCCGAACAGGAACGGTCCTGCACAGGGACTTTGAGTTCCTGTCAAAGAGGGATATTTTCGGAGGAGAGCGGCGACGCTTTCCGGGGGGGGGAGGGTGACGTCACTGCTCCGAGGCCGTGACGTCACTGCTCTGGGGCAGTGACGGGGGGGGGCTTCAGGGCAGTGACGGCAGGGCTTCAAGGCAGTGACGACAGGGCTCCGATCAAGCCAAACTGTCACTTCGGCGGTAGACCCCCCCTGATTGGGGGGGGGCCTGGTAAATACCAGCCAGCCGCTGGTAAAATTTGAACCGCCGCGTCAGCCGCGGTTTAAGCTTAAATGTTTTTTTTCTTGAGGAAACAAGCCACGGACCTAACTAAACATATGGAGCTTCTGATCAAGTAATTTAGCTGCTATTTTCTGGGGAAAGGAAGGGTAGAGAGAAAGTTGTCGTCTCCGCGCTGATAATCTGCAGTTTTTGGGCGTCTGTGCGTATCACTCTGGCTAATTGTTGGGTTTTCAAAATTGTGCTAAAACATTTATAACCTAAAAATGTATAAAATTTTAATGCTGTGGAAAAACTTATATAAAGTACGCTGAACACTTTTTATTGATTTTTCAAAATTTTCTGTTTCCTGTTTTCTGCCCATTTTTGGAGATTTTTCTGTTTTCTGTCACACTCGATTTTCTGTTTTCTGTTGTCTGTTTCTACAAAAAAAATTTCCGCACATCCCTGACTAGAATAGGGTATTGTACAGCCACGGTAAAGCAGCTGTGTGGTCTGAAAAGGAATTTTCCCGGTCGATCATCTAACACGAGGAAGGGAAGCGCTACGACAGACGCAAGCACTCGAAATGTTAACAATCCTCAGCCCGAGAGGAACTTGCAATCAACGGGTGCGTAGAAGCTTTCTATTTTTGAAGTGTTTTTGACAATTGAAAGACAAAAAGATTTATCTTAACTAGAATGTTTAAGGCACGAAGCCATAGCCGATGCTTAAATTTCGGACGTTTCTGTATTACACCAATCACACATAGATAGGCGTAAGGGGCGAGAAGTTTAATGCTCCGGGGTTCTAGAAAAGTTTTCTCTGAAACATGAGCGTTTCGTGTGGCCTTTTTGCATTATTTCACCACCAGCACAAAATCGTGTTTACACTGGATTTTCTATTGAGCGTGACTATGAATTTTCGGCACTGCACTCTTGCCTCCCTTCTTTTTTTTTTACTCATTAACACTTTTGTCTGCCTTTACAGTGCTCTTTGGCAATTTATAGATTTTTGACTACTAACGACTTGCAAAACTTCACTTACTCACACCCTTATGGGCATCCTAGCGAGGTGCACCATTTCGCTCTCCGAACTACAAATAAATGATTTCTTTTGTAAAATGTTTGACATTTGTGGCAGTTGTCCTGTTTTTACATCCTTTCTGTTTTACACGTTCGTCGTCACATGGGTCTTTCGGTTCCAGAAGGCGAGTCATCCGACGATTCGCCGAGTCCTTCGCCATCGTTTCCGTTCCCAATTCAGGACATTAAACTGCACACGTCTCCATCCAGAAAACGTGATTTCTCCATTGATTCGCTACTGGCAGACGATCTTTAGTTGTGTGTCGGCTTAGCCATAGTGGTCCTTATCTAGTCCATCTAATGTTCTATTGATCTCTTTAGCGAGACCTAGCGAAATTTTCGCTCAAAAAAACTTTCACGTGCGCCAACATCCTGAGGCAGATTCGTTTGTCATAACGGTGACTTCCATCTATCCGAAGGTTGCTGCCCGCATGGACTCTCCTGAGCAGAGCAGGCCAGACATTTACAGCAGGGCGTGGGGATATGAACATGTGGGATCAAAAAGCAAAACGTAAGAAGCAAACTTCCGTATCTCCTCCTTTTTGTCGCAACGCGCTGTCCTTCCTATCAATTTGCAAAATTCCCAAGCGATTATACTCACTTAACCATCTCTGTCATGATAAGGAAAAACGCACTCGCATTTCAGGTGCTGTTTCCCTAGATGACCAACACCATGCCCTTGTTCTCAGTAAATGAAATATGTACGTGGATGTTATTGTTTTTGTTGAGCATATTTCGATAAGCTCAGATTTTCAGAGAATATGAACTAATTTACGGAAGTTAGTAAATCAAAATGACTGAGCGGTTGTAATGAGCTACGAACAGAGAAGGTGTGGAAGGGGAGCTGCTGCTTGTTTCCCCCGATTAGCAATGAAAAGTTTCGGGAGTTCTGCGTCTTTCTTGAAACGCGTCGCACGCTTCTCAAGAGACATGTTTTCCTATGTTTTCTTCGGCACACAACGGTTACGATTTGGAATGGAAAAATTGTTTAAATTTCGTTATTTTTTTACATTCTACACTTTCTATGACGTCCTGCACACTCCCATTCGGGTCCTGCACACTTTCTATGGCGTCCTGCACACTCCCACTGGGGACCTGCTCATTTTCTATGACGTCCTGCACACTCCCACTGGGGTCCTGCGCATTTTCTATGACGTCCTGTACACTCCCATTCGGGTCCTGCACACTTTCTGTGACGTCCTGCACACTCCCACCGGGGATCTGTGCATTTTCTATGACGTCCTGCACACTCCCACTGGGGACGTGCTCATTTTCTATGACGTCCTGCACACTCCCACTGGGGACCTGCGTACTTTCCATGACGTCCTGCACACTCCCATTCGGGTCCTGCACGCTTTCTGTGACGTCATGCACACTCCCATTTGGGTCCTGCACACTTTTTATGACGTCCTGCACACTCCCATTCGGGTCCTGCACACTTTCTATGACGTCCTGCACACTCCCATTTGGGTCCTGCACACTTTTTATGACGTCCTGCACACTCCCATTCGGGTCCTGCACACTTCTTGTGACGTCCTGCACGCTCCCATTCGGGTCCTGAACACTTTCTATGACGTCCTGCACACTCCCATTTAGGTCCTGCTTACTTTCTATGACGACCTGCATTCTCCCACTGGTGTCCTGCACAGTCCCACTGGGGACCTGCGCACTTTCTATGACGTCCTGCACACTCTTATTAGGGTTCTGCACATTCTCTATGACGCCCTGCAAACTCCCATTTAGGTCCTGCACACTTTCTATGACGCCCTACATTCTCCCACTGGTGTCCTGCACAGTCCCACTGGGGACCTGCGCACTTTCTATGGCGCCCTGCACACTCCCACTGGTGTCCTGCGCATCCCCACTGGGGACCTGCTCACTTTCCATGACGCCCTGCACACTCCCATTAGGGTCCTGCGCACTTTTTATGACGTCTTGCACACTCCCACTGGGGTCCTGCACCCTTTCTGTAACGTCCTGCACGCTCCCACTGAGGTCCTGCACAGTATGGCTAACGCCCTGTATATCCGCTAACCCTAGCAATTCCCATCCATTACTATTAAAGGCAGCATACACGCTCGCAAGCATTGTCGAGATAACAGCATAGATAGGTCCGCACGGCCCGTACCATGTCGTCAACGACGTTTGAAGCGCTGAAAACTGTCCAGGATGACAATATTTGACAATGTTTGAGCAATCTTGCATTCCACGCCCGTATTTTCACACCCCTTCGAGTAACAGAATGAGAATCGATACTTGTGAAAACGTGTGATAATGGAGAGTGATAGCACTATCAAATGGGAGTGCACAAGAGAAATAGCTTGGTTTACTTGAGTATAACATGTCTGCATACCTATTGACTCTCGTCCACTTTCAAGAATGCCGCTCTGCTTTGGCTGACCACTTGAAATGGAGAATTTTATCAGTGCACAAACATGTTATATTGAGGTAAATCGAGTTTTTTCTCTACTGCACTCCCTTTTGTAGTGCTATCATTCTAATTTATCACATGTTTTCTCAAGTATCGATTCTCATTCTGTTACTCGAAGGGGTGTGAAAATACGGGCGTGGAAGGCAAGACTGCTCAAACATTGCCAAATATTGTCATCCTAGACAGTTTTCAGCGCTTCAAACGTCGTTGACGACATAGTACGGGCCGTGCGGACCTATCTATGCTGTTATCTCGACAATGCTTGCGAGCGTGTATGCTGCCTTTAAATACCTACCGCCTTGATGAGTGCTTAGCCCTTCTCACGCTAGACGACTCATAGAAGTTTTCATGACCCACGGCTAAAAGTGCGCCCCATGGACAAAGTCGGTTGCCCCGAGGCGCGCAAGAGATGAATCAGGCTGATTTTTTGGGAACCCGAATATGTCCTACCCACCTACATAATGGTACCATTTCATGACATTTCTGATCGGCCATTCCCAAGATCGGCGGGACACACACACAGACAGACAGACACACAACGGGACATAACTGCTTTAAGTATAAGGATATATATATATATATATATATATATATATATATATATATATATATATATATATATATATATATATATATATATATATATATATATATATATATATATATATATATATATATATATATATATATATATATATATATATATATATATATATATATATATATATATATATATATATATATATATATATATATATATAGAGTAATTGAATCGTGGCAGCGGTTTTCAGAAGCCATTACAGCTTGCTTTTTTTGGACTTTGAAGCCGCGTTCGACCTCTCCTCATCGTGATCGATTGCTCAATGCTCTGCGAGCAGATGGAGTCCCGGAAAAGTATGTTCGGTTAATCGAGGACATGAACAAAGGAACAACAGCAGCAGTTCGTACACCTGTCGGATTTACGTCAGCTTTCGAGGTGAAAACAGAAGGAAGGCAAGGAGCCGTTGCAGGACCTTTTCTTTCAACTTCGCCGTTGATGACATCATGCGTAGAGTTGCAGAACAGTTTCCTGCGGATGTGATCCTAACACCATCAGGACGCTCCCTTGTCGACCTGGAGTACGCCGACGACATTGTGTTATTCGCTGAAAACAACGCAAAACTGCAAAGGATTGTGAACCTCGTTTCGAAGTATGCCGCAGCCTATGGACTTCGTCTTCGTCCCGACAAATGCAAGCAGATGTGGGTCTCTCAGAGGCCTTCAACTGGAGTTTGTGTGGACGGACAACGTATCGAACTGGTGGACGATTTCTGTTATTTGGGCTGTTTGCTGAAGAACGATGGTAGTTATGCAGCGGATATTCGACAACGATGTGCGAAAGCTACGTCTGCATTCAATTCTCTAACCAAGTGTTTGTGGTCTACCACCATCGCGAAGGAAGTCAAGTTGCGCGTCTACCTATCCGCTATTCGCCCTATCATGATGTACGGATCGGAGACGTGGGCAGCACCGAAAACGCAGATGGAAAGGTTGGATTGCACGGAGAGGAAGCTTTTAGGCGTTTGCTTGGATATTTCTGGCCGCGTGTATGCCATAACGAAGACCTTTACAAAGGAAATCGACGCAGTACATCAACGCTTGACACGAGGAGGTGCCAGCATCTCCCTAACGCCATCTCAAGCAGCAATGGAAAGTCGACTTCGACTGCTCGGGCATATACTAAGAAGAACGCCGGATCGTCTCGTACAACACGCTTTAAAAATGCTTCCAAATCCTGTCTGGAAACGGCCACCTGGGCGTAGGCGAAAGTTCTGGACGGATGTGGTTAAAGAGGATTTAAAGTCACTCGGCATCGAAAGACAGTTCAGGCGCGATGTTTCGTTTCGCAGGAAATGGAATAGTGACAGCTGGATGGAATGTGTTCAAATTGTGGCTGAAGACCGTGAAAAATGGACACGGCTGACTACTAGGACGGCACACCTCGGTGAAGATGCGGAATGACCGCGTCAGGCGAAAGCCAACCGATTAAGTAAGTAAGTCAAGTCATATATATATATATATATATATATATATATATATATATATATATATATATATATATATATATATATATATATATATATATATATATATATATATATATATAATAATCAGTGTAGTGGTGTGTCTGACCACATGTCTGGCACGTCCGACCGTCTGTCCGGTCTTTGAATTTCCCGCAGTTTTTGACACCATTAGTTAGAGCGCGTTATTGTTCCAAAACTACACAGAGATGGTCGAGGAAAGTGAGTTAGGTCTAGGAGGAGCGCGCACAGCATTTCGATTGTGTTGGGACCACCCTACCTGTTGCATATTGGGTCCTTTGAACTTTCAACGTTATGGATCGTGGTGGGACCACCCTACCTGTTGCATATTGGGTCCTTTAGGCTTTCAACGCTATGGATCGTGGTTGGACCACCCTACCTGTTGCATATTGGGTCCTTTAAACTTTTAACGTTATGGATCGAGTATTAAACTACTTGGGGGGCGCACTCAGGATTCATTTAGAGGATGAATGATACTGCTCTCAGAAGTCGAAGTATTTCCATGGAATCTTCAAGAAAAGAAGGACTGATAACGCTATCAGGCATATGATATCAGCCCGAATTTTCATTTTCATGAATAAACCATTTCATTTTTTCGAGTGCCCTTCCCCCAAGAAAAAGTTTCAAGCCATGGATCGTGGTGGGACCACCCTACCTGTTGCATATTGGGTCCTTTAAACTTTCAACGTTATGGATCGTGGTGGGACCACCCTACCTGTTGCATATTGGGTCCTTTAGGCTTTCAACGCTATGGATCGTGGTTGGACCACCCTACCTGTTGCATATTGGGTCCTTTAAACTTTTAACGTTATGGATCGAGTATTAAACTACTTGGGGGGCGCACTCAGGATTCATTTAGAGGATGAATGATACCGCTCTCAGAAGTCGAAGTATTTCCATGGAATCTTCAAGGAAAGAAGGACTGATAACGCTATCAGGCATATGATATCAGCCCGAATTTTCATTTTCATGAATAAACCATTTCATTTTTTCGAGTGCCCTTCCCCCAAGAAAAAGTTTCAAGCCATGGATCGTGGTGGGACCACCCTACCTGTTGCATATTGGGTCCTTTGAACTTTCAACGTTATGGATCGTGGTGGGACCACCCTACCTGTTGAATATTGGGTCCTTTCAACTTTCAGTGTTATGGATCGTGGTGGGACCACCCTACCTGTTGAATATTGGGTCGTTTTAACTTTCGACGTTATGGATCGTGGTGGGATCACCCTACCTGTTGCATATTGGGTCCTTTAAACTCTAATCCTTATGGATCGTGGTGGGATCACCCTACCTGTTGCATATTGGGTCCTTTAAACTTTCAACGTTATGGATTGGGTATTAAACTACTTGGGGGGGCACTCAGGATTCATTTGGAGGATGAATGATACCGCTCTCAGAAGTCGAAGTATTTCCATGGAATCTTCAAGAAAAGAACGACTGATAACGCTATCAGGCATATGATATCAGCCTGAATTTTCATTTTCATGAATGAACCATTTCATTTTCTCGAGTGCCCTTCTCCCAAGAAAAAGTTTCAAGCCATGGATCGTGGTGGGACCACCCTACCTGTTGAATATTGGGTCGTTTTAACTTTCAACGTTATGGATCGTGGTGGGACCACCCTACCTGTTGCATATTGGGTCCTTTAAACTTTCAACGTTATGAATTGGGTATTAAACTACTTGGGGGGGCACTCAGGATTCATTTGGAGGATGAACGATACCGCTCTCAGAAGTCGAAGTATTTCCATGGAATCTCCAAGAAAAGAATGACTGATAACAATATCAGGCATATGATATGAGCCCAAATTTTCATTTTCATGAATGAACCATTTCATTTTCTCGAGTGCCCTTCTCCCAAGAAAAAGTTTCAAGCCATGGATCGTGGTGAGACCACCCTACCTGTTGAATATTGGGTCGTTTTAAATTTCAACGTTATGGATCGTGGTGGGACCACCCTACCTGTTGCATATTGGGTCCTTTTAACTCTCATCGTTATGGATCGTGGTGGGACCACCCTACCTGTTGCATATTGGGTCCTTTAAACTTTCAAAGTTATGGATCATGATGGGACCACCCTACCTGTTGCATATTGGGTCCTTTAGGCTTTCAACGCTATGGATCGTGGTTGGACCACCCTACCTGTTGCATATTGGGTCCTTTAAACTTTCAACGTTATGAATTGGGTATTAAACTACTTGGGGGGGCACTCAGGATTCATTTGGAGGATGAACGATACCGCTCTCAGAAGTCGAAGTATTTCCATGGAATCTTCAAGAAAAGAAGGACTGATAACGCTATCAGGCATATGATATCAGCCCGAATTTTCATTTTCATGAATAAACCATTTCATTTTCTCGAGTGCCCTTCTCCCAAGAAAAAGTTTCAAGCCATGGATCGTGGTGGGACCACCCTACCTGTTGCATATTGGGTCCTTTTAACTTTTAACGTTATGGATCGAAGTTTCAAGCCATGGAATCGTGGTGGGACCACCCTACCTGTTGCATATTGGGTCCTTTGAACTTTCAACGTTATGGATCGTGGTGGGACCACCCTACCTGTTGCATATTGGGTCCTTTAGGCTTTCAACGCTATGGATCGTGGTTGGACCACCCTACCTGTTGCATATTGGGTCCTTTTAACTCTCATCGTTATGGATCGTGGTGGGACCACCCTACCTGTTGCATATTGGGTCCTTTTAGCTCTCATCGTTATGGATCGTGGTGGGACCACCCTACCTGTTGCATATTGGGTCCTTTAAACTTTCAAAGTTATGGATCATGATGGGACCACCCTACCTGTTGCATATTGGGTCCTTTTAACTTTCAATGTTATGAATCGTGGTGGGACCACCCTACCTGTTGCATATTGGGTCCATTAAACTTTCAACGTTATGGATCGAGTATTAAACTACTTGGGGGGGGCGCACTCAGGATTCATTTAGAGTATGAATGATACCGCTCTCAGAAGTCGAAGTATTTCAATGGAATCTTCAAGAAAAGAATGACTGATAACGCTATCAGGCATATGATATCAGCCCAAATTTTCATTTTCATGAATAAACCATTTCATTTTTTCGAGTGCCCTTCCCCCAAGAAATAGTTTCAAGCCATGGATCGTGGTGGGACCACCCTACCTGTTGCATATTTGGTTCTTTGAACTTTCAACGTTATGGATCGTGGTGGGACCACCCTACCTGTTGCATATTGGGTCCTTTAGGCTTTCAACGCTATGGATCGTGGTTGGACCACCCTACCTGTTGAATATTGGGTCGTTTTAACTTTCGACGTTATGGATCGTGGTGGGACCACCCTACCTGTTGCATATTGGGTCCTTTTAACTCTAATCCTTATGGATCGTGGTGGGACCACCCTACCTGTTGCATACTGGGTCCTTTAAACTTTCAACGTTATGGATCGTGGTGGGACCACCCTACCTGTTGCATATTGGGTCCTTTAAATTTTCAACGTTATGGATTGGGTATTAAACTACTTGGGGGGGCACTCAGGATTCATTTGGAGGATGAATGATACCGCTCTCAGAAGTCGAAGTATTTCCATGGAGTCTTCGAGAAAAGAACGACTGATAACGCTATCAGGCATATGATATCAGCCCGAATTTTCATTTTCATGAATGAACCATTTCATTTTCTCGAGTGCCCTTCTCCCAAGAAAAAGTTTCAAGCCATGGATCGTGGTGGGACCACCCTACCTGTTGCATATTGGGTCCTTTAAACTTTCAAAGTTATGGATCATGATGGGACCACCTTACCTGTTGCATATTGGGTCCTTTTAACTTTCAATGTTATGAATCGTGGTGGGACCACCCTACCTGTTGCATACTGGGTCCTTTAAACTTTCAACGTTATGGATCGAGTATTAAACTACTTGGGGGGGGGCGCACTCAGGATTCATTTAGAGGATGAATGATACCGCTCTCAGAAGTCGAAGTATTTCCATGGAATCTTCAAGAAAAGAATGACTGATAACGCTATCAGGCATATGATATCAGCCCAAATTTTCATTTTCATGAATAAACCATTTCATTTTTTCGAGTGCCCTTCCCCCAAGAAAAAGTTTCAAGCCATGGATCGTGTTGGGACCACCCTACCTGTTGCATATTGGGTCCTTTGAACTTTCAACGTTATGGATCGTGGTGGGACCACCCTTCCTGTTGCATATTGGGTCCTTTAGGCTTTCAACGCTATGGATCGTGGTTGGACCACCCTACCTGTTGCATATTGGGTCCTTTAAACTTTTAACGTTATGGATCGAGTATTAAACTACTTGGGGGGCGCACTCAGGATTCATTTAGAGGATGAATGATACCGCTCTCAGAAGTCGAAGTATTTCCATGGAATCTTCAAGAAAAGAATGACTGATAACGCTATCAGGCATATGATATCAGCCCAAATTTTCATTTTCATGAATAAACCATTTCATTTTCTCGAGTGCCCTTCCCCAAGAAAAAGTTTCAAGCCATGGATCGTGGTGGGACCACCCTACCTGTTGCATATTGGGTCCTTTAAACTTTCAACGTTATGGATCGTGGTGGGACCACCCTACCTGTTGCATATTGGGTCCTTTAAACTTTCAACGTTATGGATCGTGGTGGGACCACCCTACCTGTTGCATATTGGGTCCTTTAAACTTTTAACGTTATGGATCGAGTATTAAACTACTTGGGGGGCGCACTCAGGATTCATTTAGAGGATGAATGATACCGCTCTCAGAAGTCGAAGTATTTCCATGGAATCTTCAAGAAAAGAATGACTGATAACGCTATCAGGCATATGATATCAGCCCGAATTTTCATTTTCATGAATAAACCATCCCATTTTCTCAAGTGCCCTTCCCCTAAAAAAAGTTTCAAGCCATGGATCGTGGTTGGACCACCCCACCTGTTGCATATTGTTTGCTTTAAACTCTCATCTTTACGGGTCGTGGTGGAACCACCCTACCTGTTGCACATTGTGTCCTTTTAACTTTCATCGTTACGGGTCGTGGTGGGACCACCCTACCTGTTGCATATTGTGTCCTTCAAACTTTCATCGTCATGGATCGTGATGAGACCACCCTACCTGTTGCATATTGGGTCCTTTTAACTTTCAACGTTATGGATCGTGGTGGGACCACCCTACCTTGTGCATATTGGGTCCTTTAAACTTTCTACGTTATGGATTGGATATTAAACTACTTGGGAGCACTCAGGATTCATTTGGAGAATGAATGATACCGCTCTCAGAAGTCGAAGTATCTCCATGGAATCTCCAAGAAAAGAATGACTGATAACGCTATCAGGCATATGATATCAGCCCAAATTTTCATTTTCATGAATGAACCATTTCATTTTCTCGAGTGCCCTTCTCCCAAGACAAAGTTTCAAGCCATGGATCGTGGTGGGACCACCCTACCTGTTGCATATTGAGTCCTTTGAACTTTCAACGTTATGGATCGTGGTGGGACCACCCTACCTGTTGCCTATTGGGTCCTTTTTTTTAACTCTCATCGTTATGGATCGTGGTGGGACCACCCTACCTGTTGCATATTGGGTCCTTTAAAAACTTTTAAAGTTATGGATCATGATGGGACCACCCTACCTGTTGCATATTGGGTCCTTTTTACCTTTCAATGTTATGAATCGTGGTGGGACCACCCTACCTGTTGCATACTGGGTCCTTTAAACTTTCAACGTTATGGATCGAGTATTAAACTACTTGGGGGGGGCGCACTCAGGATTCATTTAGAGGATGAATGATACCGCTCTCAGAAGTCGAAGTATTTCCATGGAATCTTCAAGAAAAGAATGACTGATAACGCTATCAGGCATATGATATCAGCCCAAATTTTCATTTTCATGAATAAACCATTTCATTTTTTCGAGTGCCTTTTCCCAAGAAAAAGTTTCAAGCCATGGATCGTGGTGGGACCACCCTACCTGTTGCATATTGGGTCCTTTGAACTTTCAACGTTATGGATCGTGGTGGGACAACCCTACCTGTTGCATATTGGGTCCTTTAGGCTTTCAACGCTATGGATCGTGGTTGGACCACCCTACCTGTTGCATATTGGGTCCTTTAAACTTTTAACGTTATGGATCGAGTATTAAACTACTTGGGGGGCGCACTCAGGATTCATTTAGAGGATGAATGATACCGCTCTCAGAAGTCGAAGTATTTCCATGGAATCTTCAAGAAAAGAATGACTGATAACGCTATCAGGCATATGATATCAGCCCAAATTTTCATTTTCATGAATAAACCATTTCATTTTTTCGGGTGCCCTTCCCCCAAGAAATAGTTTCAAGCCATGGATCGTGGTGGGACCACCCTACCTGTTGCATATTGGGTCCTTTGAACTTTCAACGTTATGGATCGTGGTGGGACCACCCTACCTGTTGCATATTGGGTCCTTTCAACTTTCAGTGTTATGGATCGTGGTGGGACCACCCTACCTGTTGAATATTGGGTCGTTTTAACTTTCGACGTTATGGATCGTGGTGGGACCACCCTACCTGTTGCATATTGGGTCCTTTTAACTCTAATCGTTATGGATCGTGGTGGGACCACCCTACCTGTTGCATATTGGGTCCTTTAAACTTTCAACGTTATGAATCGTGGTGGGACCACCCTACCTGTTGCATATTGGGTCCTTTAAACTTTCAACGTTATGGATTGGGTATTAAACTACTTGGGGGGGGGCACTCAGGATTCATTTGGAGGATGAATGATACCGCTCTCAGAAGTCGAAGTATTTCCATGGAGTCTTCAAGAAAAGAACGACTGATAACGCTATCAGGCATATGATATCAGCCCGAATTTTCATTTTCATGAATGAACCATTTCATTTTCTCGAGTGCCCTTCTCCCAAGAAAAAGTTTCAAGCCATGGATCGTGGTGGGACCACCCTACCTGTTGAATATTGGGTCGTTTTAAATTTCAACGTTATGGATCGTGGTGGGACCACCCTACCTGTTGCATATTGGGTCCTTTTAACTCTCATCGTTATGGATCGTGGTGGGACCACCCTACCTATTGCATATTGGGTCCTTTAAACTTTCAACGTTATGGATTGGGTATTAAACTACTTGGGGGGGGCACTGAGGTTTCATTTGGAGGATGAATGATACCGCTCTCAGAAGTCGAAGTATTTCCATGGAGTCTTCAAGAGAAGAACGACTGATAACGCTATCAGGCATATGATATCAGCCCGAATTTTCATTTTCGTGAATGAACCATTTCATTTTCTCGAGTGCCCTTCCCCCAAGAAAAAGTTTCAAGCCATGGATCGTGGTGGGACCACCCTACCTGTTGCATATTGGGCCCTTTAAACTTTCAACGTTATGGATCGTGGTGGGACCACCCTACCTGTTGCATATTGGGTCCTTTAGGCTTTCAACGCTATGGATCGTGGTTGGAACACCCTACCTGTTGCATATTGGGTCCTTTAAACTTTCAACGTTATGAATTGGGTATTAAACTACTTGGGGGGGCACTCAGGATTCATTTGGAGGATGAACGATACCGCTCTCAGAAGTCGAAGTATTTCCATGGAATCTTCAAGAAAAGAAGGACTGATAACGCTATCAGGCATATGATATCAGCCCGAATTTTCATTTTCATGAATAAACCATTTCATTTTTTCGAGTGCCCTTCTCCCAAGAAAAAGTTTCAAGCCATGGATCGTGGTGGGACCACCCTACCTGTTGCATATTGGGTCCTTTGAACTTTCAACGTTATGGATCGTGGTGGGACCACCCTACCTGTTGCATATTGGGTCCTTTCAACTTTCAGTGTTATGGATCGTGGTGGGACCACCCTACCTGTTGAATATTGGGTCGTTTTAACTTTCGACGTTATGGATCGTGGTGGGACCACCCTACCTGTTGAATATTGGGTCGTTTTAAATTTCAACGTTATGGATCGTGGTGGGACCACCCTACCTGTTGCATATTGGGTCCTTTTAAGTCTCATCGTTATGGATCGTGGTGGGACCACCCTACCTGTTGCATATTGGGTCCTTTAAACTTTCAAAGTTATGGATCATGATGGGACCACCTTACCTGTTGCATATTGGGTCCTTTTAACTTTCAATGTTATGAATCGTGGTGGGACCACCCTACCTGTTGCATATTGGGTCCTTTAAACTTTCAACGTTATGGATCGAGTATTAAACTACTTGGGGGGGGCGCACTCAGGATTCATTTAGAGGATGAATGATACCGCTCTCAGAAGTCGAAGTATTTCCATGGAATCTTCAAGAAAAGAATGACTGATAACGCTATCAGGCATATGATATCAGCCCAAATTTTGATTTTCATGAATAAACCATTTCATTTTCGAGTGCCCTACCTGTTGCATATTGGGTCCTTTAAACTTTCAACGTTATGGATCGTGGTGGGACCACCCTACCTGTTGCATATTGGGTCCTTTAAACTTTCAACGTTATGAATCGTGGTGGGACCACCCTACCTGTTGCATATTGGGTCTTTTTAACTTTCAACGTTATGGATCGTGGTGGAACCACCCTACCTGTTGCATATTGGGTCCTTTAAACTTTCAACGTTATGGATTGGGTATTAAACTACTTGGGGGGGCACTCAGGATTCATTTGGAGGATGAATGATACCGCTCTCAGAAGTCGAAGTATTTCCATGGAATCTTCAAGAAAAGAATGACTGATAACGCTATCAGGCATATGATATCAGCCCAAATTTTCATTTTCATGAATAAACCATTTCATTTTTTCGGGTGCCCTTCCCCCAAGAAAAAGTTTCAAGCCATGGATCGTGGTGGGACCACCCTACCTGTTGCATATTGGGTCCTTTGAACTTTTAACGTTATGGATCGAGTATTAAACTACTTGGGGGGGGGCGCACTCAGGATTCATTTAGAGGATGAATGATACCGCTCTCAGAAGTCGAAGTATTTCCATGGAATCTTCAAGAAAAGAATGACTGATAACGCTATCAGGCATATGATATCAGCCCAAATTTTCATTTTCATGAATAAACCATTTCATTTTTTCGGGTGCCCTTCCCCCAAGAAAAAGTTTCAAGCCATGAATCGTGGTGGGACCACCCTACCTGTTGCATATTGGGTCCTTTGAACTTTCAACGTTATGGATCGTGGTGAGACCACCCTACCTGTTGCATATTGGGTCCTTTAGGCTTTCAACGCTATGGATTGTGGTTGGACCACCCTACCTGTTGCATATTGGGTCCTTTTAACTCTCATCGTTATGGATCGTGGTGGGACCACCCTACCTGTTGCATATTGGGTCCTTTTAGCTCTCATCGTTATGGATCGTGGTGGGACCACCCTACCTGTTGCATATTGGGTCCTTTAAACTTTCAAAGTTATGGATCATGATGGGACCACCCTACCTGCTGCATATTGGATCCTTTTAACTTTCAATGTTATGAATCGTGGTGGGACCACCCTACCTGTTGCATATTGGGTCCTTTAAACTTTTAACGTTATGGATCGAGTATTAAACTACTTGGGGGGGCACTCAGGATTCATTTAGAGGATGAATGATTCCGCTCTCAGAATTCGAAGTATTTCCATGGAGTCTTCAAGAGAAGAACGACTGATAACGCTATCAGGCATATGATATCAGCCCGAATTTTCATTTTCGTGAATGAACCATTTCATTTTCTCGAGTGCCCTTCCCCCAAGAAAAAGTTTCAAGCCATGGATCGTGGTGGGACCACCCTACCTGTTGCATATTGGGTCCTTTAAACTTTCAACGTTATGGATCGTGGTGGGACCACCCTACCTGTTGCATATTGGGTCCTTTAAACTTTCAACGTTATGGATCGTGGTGGGACCACCCTACCTGTTGCATATTGGGTCCTTTTAACTCTCATCGTTATGGATCATGATGGGACCACCCTACCTGTTGCATATTGGGTCCTTTTAACTCTAATCGTAATGGATCGTGGTGGGACCACCCTACCTATTGCATATTGGGTCCTTAAACTTTCAACGTTATGAATCGTGGTGGGACCACCCTACCTATTGCATATTGGGTCCTTTAAACTTTCAACGTTATGGATTGGGTATTAAACTACTTGGGGGGGCACTCAGGATTCATTTGGAGGATGAATGATACCGCTCTCAGAAGTCGAAGTATTTCCATGGAATCTTCGAGAAAAGAACGACTGATAACGATATCAGGCATATGATATGAGCCCAAATTTTCATTTTCATGAATGAACCATTTCATTTTCTCGAGTGCCCTTCTCCCAAGAAAAAGTTTCAAGCCATGGATCGTGGTGAGACCACCCTACCTGTTGAATATTGGGTCGTTTTAAATTTCAACGTTATGGATCGTGGTGGGACCACCCTACCTGTTGCATATTGGGTCCTTTAGGCTTTCAACGCTATGGATCGTGGTTGGACCACCCTACCTGTTGCATATTGGGTCCTTTAAACTTTTAACGTTATGGATCGAGTATTAAACTACTTGGGGGGCGCACTCAGGATTCATTTAGAGGATGAATGATACCGCTCTCAGAAGTTGAAGTATTTCCATGGAATCTTCAAGAAAAGAAGGACTGATAACGCTATCAGGCATATGATATCAGCCCGAATTTTCATTTTCATGAATGAACCATTTCATTTTCTCGAGTGCCCTTCCCCCAAGAAAAAGTTTTGAGCCATGGATCGTGGTGGGACCACCCTACCTGTTGAATATTGGGTCCTTCGAATTTTCAACGTTATGGATCGTGGTGGGACCACCCTACCTGTTGCATATTGGGTCCTTTTAACTCTCATCGTTATGGATCGTGGTGGGACCACCCTACCTGTTGCATATTGGGTCCTTTAAACTTTCAAAGTTATGGATCATGATGGGACCACCTTACCTGTTGCATATTGGGTCCTTTTAACTTTCAATGTTATGAATCGTGGTGGGACCACCCTACCTGTTGCATACTGGGTCCTTTAAACTTTCAACGTTATGGATCGAGTATTAAACTACTTGGGGGGGGCGCACTCAGGATTCATTTAGAGTATGAATGATACCGCTCTCAGAAGTCGAAGTATTTCCATGGAATCTTCAAGAAAAGAATGACTGATAACGCTATCAGGCATATGATATCAGCCCAAATTTTCATTTTCATGAATAAACCATTTCATTTTTTCGAGTGCCTTTTCCCAAGAAAAAGTTTCAAGCCATGGATCGTGGTGGGACCACCCTACCTGTTGCATATTGGGTCCTTTGAACTTTCAACGTTATGGATCGTGGTTGGACCACCCTACCTGTTGCATATTGGGTTCTTTAAACTTTTAACGTTATATTTATCGAGTATTAAACTACTTGGGGGGCGCACTCAGGATTCATTTAGAGGATGAATGATACCGCTCTCAGAAGTCGAAGTATTTCCATGGAATCTTCGAGAAAAGAATGACTGATAACGCTATCAGGCATATGATATCAGCCCAAATTTTCATTTTCATGAATAAACCATTTCATTTTTTCGAGTGCCCTTCCCCCAAGAAAAAGTGTCAAGCCATGGATCGTGTTGGGACCACCCTACCTGTTGCATATTGGGTCCTTTGAACTTTCAACGTTATGGATCGTGGTGGGACCACCCTTCCTGTTGCATATTGGGTCCTTTAGGCTTTCATCGCCACGGATCGTGATGGGACTACCCTACCTGTTGCATATTGGGTCCTTTAAACTTTCATCGTTACGGGTCGTGGTGGGACCACCCTACCTGTTGCATATTGTGTCCTTCTAACTTTCATCGTCATGGATTGTGGTGGGACCACCCCACCTGTTGCATATTGTTTACTTTAAACTTTCGTCGTTACGGATCGTGATGGGACTACCCTACCTGTTGCATATTGGGTCCTTTAAACTTTCATCGTTACGGGTCGTGGTGGGACCACCCTACCTGTTGCATATTGGGTCCTTTAAACTTTAATCGTTATGGATCGAGTATTAAACTACTTGGGGGGGCGCACTCAGGATTCATTTAGAGGATGAATGATTCCGCTCTCAGAAGTCGAAGTATTTCCATGGAATCTTCAAGAAAAGAATGACTGATAACGCTATCAGGCATATGATATCAGCCCGAATTTTCATTTTCATGAATAAACCATTTCATTTTTCGAGTGCCCTTCCCCAAGAAAAAGTTTCAAGCCATGGATCGGGGTGGGACCACTCTAACTGTTGCATATTGAATCCTTTAAACTTTCATCGTTATGGGTCGTGTTGGAACCACCCTACCTGTTGCACATTGAATCCTTTCAACTTTCATCGTTATGGATCGTGGTGGGACCACCCTACCTGTTGCATATTGAGTCCTTTCAACTCTCATCGTTATGGATCGTGGTGGGACCACCCTACCTGTTGCATATTGGGTCCTTTTAACTCTAATCGTTATGGATCGTGGTGGGACCACCCTACCTGTTGCATATTGGGTCCTTTTTAACTTTCAATGTTATGAATCGTGGTGGGACCACCCTACCTGTTGCATATTGGGTCCATTAAACTTTCAACGTTATGGATCGAGTATTAAACTACTTGGGGGGGGGCGCACTCAGGATTCATTTAGAGTATGAATGATACCGCTCTCAGAAGTCGAAGTATTTCAATGGAATCTTCAAGAAAAGAATGACTGATAACGCTATCAGGCATATGATATCAGCCCAAATTTTCATTTTCATGAATAAACCATTTCATTTTTTCGAGTGCCTTTTCCTAAGAAAAAGTTTCAAGCCATGGATCGTGGTGGGACCACCCTATCTGTTGCATATTGGGTCCTTTAGGCTTTCAACGCTATGGATCGTGGTTGGACCAACCTACCTGTTGCATATTGGGTCCTTTAAACTTTTAACGTTATGGATCGAGTATTAAACTACTTGGGGGGGCGCACTCAGGATTCATTTAGAGGATGAATGATTCCGCTCTCAGAAGTCGAAGTATTTCCATGGAATCTTCGAAAAAAGAATGACTGATAACGCTATCAGGCATATGATATCAGCCCAAATTTTCATTTTCATGAATAAACCATTTCATTTTTTCGAGTGCCCTTCCCCCAAGAAATAGTTTCAAGCCATGGATCGTGGTGGGACCACGCTACCTGTTGCATATTGGGTCCTTTGAACTTTCAACGTTATGGATCGTGGTGGGACCACCCTACCTGTTGCATATTGGGTCCTTTCAACTTTCAGTGTTATGGATCGTGGTGGGACCACCCTACCTGTTGAATATTGGGTCGTTTTAACTTTCGACGTTATGGATCGTGGTGGGACCACCCTACCTGTTGCATATTGGGTCCTTTTAACTCTAATCCTTATGGATCGTGGTGGGACCACCCTACCTGTTGCATACTGGGTCCTTTAAACTTTCAACGTTATGGATCGTGGTGGGACCACCCTACCTGTTGCATATTGGGTCCTTTAAATTTTCAACGTTATGGATTGGGTATTAAACTACTTGGGGGGGGGGCACTCAGGATTCATTTGGAGGATGAATGATACCGCTCTCAGAAGTCGAAGTATTTCCATGGAATCTTCGAGAAAAGAACGACTGATAACGCTATCAGGCATATGATATCAGCCCGAATTTTCATTTTCATGAATGAACCATTTCATTTTCTCGAGTGCCCTTCTCCCAAGAAAAAGTTTCAAGCCATGGATCGTGGTGGGACCACCCTACCTGTTGAATATTGGGTCGTTTTAAATTTCAACGTTATGGATCGTGGTGGGACCACCCTACCTGTTGCATATTGGGTCCTTTAGGCTTTCAACGCTATGGATCGTGGTTGGACCACCCTACCTGTTGCATATTGGGTCCTTTAAACTTTTAACGTTATGGATCGAGTATTAAACTACTTGGGGGGGCGCACTCAGGATTCATTTAGAGGATGAATGATTCCGCTCTCAGAAGTCGAAGTATTTCCATGGAATCTTCAAAAAAAGAATGACTGATAACGCTATCAGGCATATGATATCAGCCCAAATTTTCATTTTCATGAATAAACCATTTCATTTTTTCGAGTGCCCTTCCCCCAAGAAATAGTTTCAAGCCATGGATCGTGGTGGGACCACCCTACCTGTTGCATATTGGGTCCTTTCAACTTTCAGTGTTATGGATCGTGGTGGGACCACCCTACCTGTTGAATATTGGGTCGTTTTAACTTTCGACGTTATGGATCGTGGTGGGACCACCCTACCTGTTGCATATTGGGTCCTTTTAACTCTAATCCTTATGGATCGTGGTGGGACCACCCTACCTGTTGCATACTGGGTCCTTTAAACTTTCAACGTTATGGATCGTGGTGGGACCACATTACCTGTTGCATATTGGGTCCTTTAAATTTTCAACGTTATGGATTGGGTATTAAACTACTTGGGGGGGGCACTCAGGATTCATTTGGAGGATGAATGATACCGCTCTCAGAAGTCGAAGTATTTCCATGGAATCTTCGAGAAAAGAACGACTGATAACGCTATCAGGCATATGATATCAGCCCGAATTTTCATTTTCATGAATGAACCATTTCATTTTCTCGAGTGCCCTTCTCCCAAGAAAAAGTTTCAAGCCATGGATCGTGGTGGGACCACCCTACCTGTTGAATATTGGGTCGTTTTAAATTTCAACGTTATGGATCGTGGTGGGACCACCCTACCTGTTGCATATTGGGTCCTTTAAACTTTTAACGTTATGGATCGAGTATTAAACTACTTGGGGGGGCGCACTCAGGATTCATTTAGAGGATGAATGATTCCGCTCTCAGAAGTCGAAGTATTTCCATGGAATCTTCAAAAAAAGAATGACTGATAACGCTATCAGGCATATGATATCAGCCCAAATTTTCATTTTCATGAATAAACCATTTCATTTTTTCGAGTGCCCTTCCCCCAAGAAATAGTTTCAAGCCATGGATCGTGGTGGGACCACCCTACCTGTTGCATATTGGGTCCTTTGAACTTTCAACGTTATGGATCGTGGTGGGACCACCCTACCTGTTGCATATTGGGTCCTTTCAACTTTCAGTGTTATGGATCGTGGTGGGACCACCCTACCTGTTGAATATTGGGTCGTTTTAACTTTCGACGTTATGGATCGTGGTGGGACCACCCTACCTGTTGCATATTGGGTCCTTTTAACTCTAATCCTTATGGATCGTGGTGGGACCACCCTACCTGTTGCATACTGGGTCCTTTAAACTTTCAACGTTATGGATCGTGGTGGGACCACCCTACCTGTTGCATATTGGGTCCTTTAAATTTTCAACGTTATGGATTGGGTATTAAACTACTTGGGGGGGGCACTCAGGATTCATTTGAAGGATGAATGATACCGCTCTCAGAAGTCGAAGTATTTCCATGGAATCTTCGAGAAAAGAACGACTGATAACGCTATCAGGCATATGATATCAGCCCGAATTTTCATTTTCATGAATGAACCATTTCATTTTCTCGAGTGCCCTTCTCCCAAGAAAAAGTTTCAAGCCATGGATCGTGGTGGGACCACCCTACCTGTTGAATATTGGGTCGTTTTAAATTTCAACGTTATGGATCGTGGTGGGACCACCCTACCTGTTGCATATTGGGTCCTTTAAACTTTCAACGTTATGAATTGGGTATTAAACTACTTGGGGGGGCACTCAGGATTCATTTGGAGGATAAATGATACCGCTCTCAGAAGTCGAAGTATTTCCATGGAATCTCCAAGAAAAGAATGACTGATAACGATATCAGGCATATGATATGAGCCCAAATTTTCATTTTTATGAATGAACCATTTCATTTTCTCGAGTGCCCTTCTCCCAAGAAAAAGATTCAAGCCATGGATCGTGGTGGGACCACCCTACCTGTTGAATATTGGGTCGTTTTAAATTTCAACGTTATGAATCGTGGTGGGACCACCCTACCTGTTGCATATTGGGTCCTTTTAACTCTCATCGTTATGGATCGTGGTGGGACCACCCTACCTGTAGCATATTGGGTCGTTTTAAATTTCAACGTTATGGATCGTGGTGGGACCACCCTACCTGTTGCATATTGGGTCCTTTAAACTTTCAACGTTATGAATTGGGTATTAAACTACTTGGGGGGGCACTCAGGATTCATTTGGAGGATAAATGATACCGCTCTCAGAAGTCGAAGTATTTCCATGGAAAAACGCTCAGAAGAAAGAATGACTGATAACGATATCAGGCATATGATATGAGCCTGTGTTGTCAATTTTTATTGCTTCATGAATGTAATTTCATTTTCTCGAGTGATTACTTTAACAGCAAAATAAATGTCAAGCCATGGATCGTGGTGGGACCCCTACCTGTTGAATATTGGGTTATACTTTGTTTCTGAGCGTTTCTCAATTTCCGGATTTTTCACCCTACCTGCTGTTACTTTTGTGATGGGACCAAATCTACATTCTTATGAAGAGAAGGTCCTCAAAAGTCTTTCAACGTTATGAATTGGGTATTAAACTACTTGGGGGAACTCAGGATTCATTTGGAGGATAAATGATACCGCTCTCAGAAGTCGAAGTATTTCCATGGAATCTCCAAGAAAAGAATGACTGATAACGATATCAGGCATATGATATCAGCCCGAATTTTCATTTTCATGAATGAACCATTTCATTTTCTCGAGTGCCCTTCCCCCAAGAAAAAGTTTCCAGCCATGGATCGTGGTGGGACCACCCTACCTGTTGAATATTGGGTCGTTTTAAATTTCAACGTTATGAATCGTGGTGGGACCACCCTACCTGTTGCATATTGGGTCCTTTTAACTCTCATCGTTATGGATCGTGGTGGGACCACCCTACCTGTTGCATATTGGGTCCTTCAAACTTTCAGCGTTATGGATTGGGTATTAAAGGCAGGGTTCTCGATAAAATCGGTTGTTGTGCTGTCACCGTAGAATGGTAGATCTGGCCATCACAAAAGTGAAAATAAGTAAAAAATTTTAGAAAAAACGCTCAGAAGAAAGTTATGGCTTGGTGTCCTCCCGCCCCCAATTATCGAGATTTGTGGAAAAGCCTGTGTTGTCAACTTTTATATTGCTTCATAAGTAATTTCTGGACATTTCTCGAGACTACTGATTACTTCAACAGCAAAATAAATGTCGGATAAGCAAGCATTAATGAAAATCGCGTTAATTAGGGGGCCGGCCGACACCTGTAATTAGCCGTTATACTTTGTTTCTGAGCGTTTCTCCCGCGAATTTCCGGGTTTTTTCACTTACTTTTACTTTTGTGATGGCCAAATCTACATTCTTATGAAGAAGGCTCAAAAGTCTTTTTTATCGCGAACCCTGCCTTTAAACTACTTGGGGGCACTCAGGATTCATTTGGAGGATGAATGATACCGCTCTCAGAAGTGGAAGTATTTCCATGGAGTCTTCAAGAAAAGAACGACTGATAACGCTATCAGGCATATGATATCAGCCCGAATTTTCATTTTCATGAATGAACCATTTCATTTTCTCGAGTGCCCTTCCCCCAAGAAAAAGTTTCCAGCCATGGATCGTGGTGGGACCACCCTACCTGTTGAATATTGGGTCGTTTTAAATTTCAACGTTATGAATCGTGGTGGGACCACCCTACCTGTTGCATATTGGGTCCTTTTACTCTCATCGGTATGGATCGTGGTGGGACCACCCTACCTGTTGCATATTGGGTCCTTTAAACTTTCAACGTTATGGATTGGGTATTAAACTACTTGGGGGCACTCAGGATTCATTTGGAGGATGAATGATACCGCTCTCAGAAGTGGAAGTATTCCCATGGAGTCTTCAAGAAAAGAACGACTGATAACGCTATCAGGCATATGATATCAGCCCGAATTTTCATTTTCATGAATGAACCATTTCATTTTTTCAAGTGCCCTTCCCCCAAGAAAAAGTTTCCAGCCATGGATCGTGGTGGGACCACCCTACCTGTTGCATATTGGGTCTTTTTAACTTTCAACGTTATGGATCGTGGTGGAACCACCCTACCTGTTGCATATTGGGTCCTTTAAACTTTCAACGTTATGAATCGTGGTGGGACCACCCTACCTGTTGCATATTGGGTCCTTTAAACTTTCAACGTTATGAATCGTGGTGGGACCACCCTACCTGTTGCATATTGGGTCCTTTAAAGGCAGTGGTCACGATGAAAAACGTTAACGAAAAAACTACAAAAATCAGCTTAGGATGAAAACAGCTGAAAAACTATGAAGGTAGCGCGGTGAAAAACGGCCTAGAATTAGGGCTTCTAAGGCCCAAAGTTGCCAGTTCGTGCACACGTGCACAGCGCTGCTGAAAAAGATCGCTGTCTCATGCCGAGCAGTCAAAAATCATCGACATCCAGAGGGAGAAATAAATGCAAAATTACCCAATAAAAACGGTTGAGCAATGAAAGAAAGCACTCCAGTCAGTGTTTTTGACTAGATGTATACATAAATTCGAAGGTTCATTGATTGAAATTCAATCTCAAGCCATCTGATGTTCTTGATATAAGAGGTCATCGATGCCGATGATTATGAGTGGGCTCGTCCACCATCAAAAGACAAGAAAGTTCAGGCTTCAAATTTTGCCCAAGACAGTAGTTTTTTCGCGATTTCTTCTCATAGGTCCTACTACTCGAGACCCAGAAAAGGGTTTAGAGGGAAACAGACGGCAACCATATTTGATCGCGACCACTGCCTTTAAACTTTCAACGTTATGGATCGGGTATTAAACTACTTGGGGGGGGGCACTCAGGATTCAGTTGAAGGATGAATGATAATGCTTTCAGAAGTCGAAGTATTTCCATGTCTTCAAGAAAAGAATCCTTACATATTACGAGCGGCGTGGTGTGTCTGTCCGACTGTCTGGCACGTCCGACCGACGTCTGTTTGACCGATGTTCAGATTTACCGCAATTTTTTCACCTTTAGTCGTAGCACGTTATTGTTTCAACAATACACAAAGAAAGTCGCGTGAAGTGAGTGGGGTTAAGGAAGAGAGCGCACACCATTGCGATCGTGTTGGTACCACCCTAGCCGTTGCATATTCAGCCCTTCGAGCTAACTTCGTTGTTGATCGGGTGGGACCACCCTAGCTGTTGCGTATTTAGTCCTTTTAGCTACCTTCGTAATGAATCGAGATAAGACCACCCTAGCCGTTGCATATTATATCCTTTGAGTTAACTTCGTTGTTAATCGTGGTGGGACCTCCCTAGCTATCAAAGTGACGCTTAGAACGTGCATGGAGCTGAGGGACCACCACGAGTTACTTTGTGAAGGGCGGGGCTTCGAGTTTACCGTAAGGTTCGCGTTATTGGAAATAGAAAGTAGCCGTGGTCTGACCTGTTTAAACGAACGCGAAACCAGCAAATCCTCATCATGTATAATAATGGGCGTGGTGATGTGTCTGACCACTAAAGCTGCTGCATATGGAGTTTTTTTTTAGCTTTCCATTGAAGTAGGTCTTATTAGGGAGTATTGGGTGGAGTATCCTAGACTTTATAAATCTACCTCCATGTCGCATAGCTGTGCACAGTCCTATCTCCATTCTCGCAGAGTATGTTTCGCCATAATGTGTGTCTGCGAAACTATCTGTACGTATGCACGCATGCACGGGTGAATAAATGACACTCAGAAATTCCAGAAGTTTTGTAATAAAGTAGAGAACGATAATGTTATGCCAATTTAAAGAACGTCGTAGAAAACGAGTAGAGGTTCAGAAGGAGCACGCACAGTGCCGTGGAAAAGGAGTAAGTGCTCTACGAACAGCGCGCACAGTGTCATGGAAGGTGAATAGGGGTTCACAAAAAGCGTGCAGTGTCGTTGGTAGGGAGAAGGGTACAGGAGGAGCACGTTTAGCGTCGTGGAAGTAAATAGGGGTCCAGGAGGTGCGCGATGTGCCGCTGGAGGGAGTACGGTTACGAGGTTTAAGAGCAGCGCGCACACGGTCGATGAAGGTCACTGGGATTAGAAGGGGTGTGCGCACACCATTAAGGAAGGTGTTTAGGAGGAGCGCCCAAAAAGTCGGTGAACGTAATTGGGGTTCAAAGGGGTGTGCACAAACCAGTAGGAAAGGTGTGTATGGGTTTAGGAGAAGCCCGCACAACGTTCGGGAGAGTGTTTTGAGCTTGGAGGGAAGTGCGCATCCTATTTTTCGGAGGTGTATAGGGGTTAAGGAAAAGCCAATCGTTGAGGAAAGTTACTAGAGTTTGAAAAGGTGTGCGTACACCACTTCGGAAGGTGTATGATGAATACGGAGGAGCGAGAACATGTTCGGGATACCGATTGGGTCATTGAAGGGTGTGCAGATCCCTCCGTTTAAACTCTCCGCTTGAAGTTGTATAGGGGTTGAAAAGGAGTGCACACAACGTCGGGAAATTATTAGAAATCAAATGGGTCTGCGCACACACTTACTGAAGAAGTATAGGGATTTGAGAGAATTGGGTGGAAACCTTTTTCATAGGCCGAGGTGCAGAAGCTGCAGGAGCGAGCGCGCAACATCAGTGAGATTGTGGGTATAATATCAAAATGTTTTCGTGTGGTAGCTTGAGGAATCTGATGACTTTCTTGAAACTACCTGCATCGGACGAAATGCTTTCACAGAAATCGAGCAGATAAGTTGCGAAATTTGTAGCAGAGGGTAAATATGGAGAGGGGAGTGCATTTTGAGCATCAACTACCATTTTTGACTCTTCATATGAATGAGAAGGGCAGCCTATTGGCGACTTTGAGGCAAACAGATCAGACTTTTCATTTACACTAGATTTCTTTACACAATCCTGAAAGATTTTGTCAGAAAGCAGGCAAACTCCGAGGCACTACTTAAAAACTTCACATTTTGACAAAACACCAGTTGCGGCGGTCGATTATGACGAAATATCACCTCTGATAGCGATGATCGGAAAAAGACGCTCACTTCTACCAAGCTGCAAAGATCTTTAACAAAGCCCAAGTCTTTATAAAGGGTGGAAATCGAACGCCGCGCAGCGGCGTGAGTGCATTGGCGAGCGCCGCGAAGCGGCGCGAGTTCCAGTTTCGTTGAACACCGCGAAGCGGTGTGAGACGAAACTGGTATATATATATATATATATAAATATATTTACGATCGCATCGGGTTTTACTGAAATGAATTTTTCGAGAAAACTCTATGTGTGTGTGTTTGTTTTCCGGATGTTGGCAGTGCACTTTGAGAGTGAATAATTGGTTGTGATGCTTTAGTTTGACCTGACGGGCAATTGCTCGTGATTTGTTGTTTGTTATGGTAATTAGACGACGTTAATTGGCTAAACTGCGCTTAGCTGCAAGGGGATTGCAGGCTGGGTGTTCGTCTTCCGAGGGCGCATGCGTTGACTCTCGTTTCAAGTGACAATTGGCTGTCGGTGACCGCTCGAGTTCCGGCGATTTCCGCACTGAATCTGTTTGATTGGCCACTCAACCACAACACCGACCATCGTCATTCAGTGATTACCTCGACAGCGTCCAACAGGCATAGACGACCCTTCAAGCACATCACTAACGCAAGAAAGGGACAAGCCACACAAACTGCACATTGGCACAGTAGAGGTCATAAATCTATTGACATGGCATTTTTGCGGGTACTGTTATTACACATTCCTCAGCCTAGGCTTAGCAAATCTTGACGAAACTTCAACAAATTATAGGGCATCACAAAACTTGCTTTACCCATACACACGCCTAAAGACACAGAACACCCAGAAAATTATTTTTCCGTTTCAATGTTGGTTCTGGAAAGAGTCACACGCTGATCACAGTGGTATCTTTGAAATCGTTCAATACCCCCCATGAACAGAGTTATAGCTCTTCAAAGATGCCTATATTTTGAGGGGACAGGGTCTCGCTACACACCGAGGGAGGAGTTGCCCCCCCTTTCGCGGCTCTGATTCCACTCGGGACCACTTCGCTTGCATTGAATAGCGTCACGTTTCGAACTGCAAAAAGGGGACAACTCCACCCTCGGTGTGTAGAGAGCCCCTGTCCCTATTTTGAGGGTGAAAAATTGGTGGACGAGTTGTCTCAGGCCTGTATTTCTCTTCATTCGCAATCTTGATTTATGGATTTTCGTTGTGGTCAAGTAGTGTTTTTAAATTTTTTAACGAAGTGCAAAATTAACGTGTTAGCGCATTAACGGGTTAACGCGGTTTTTTGTTGAAAATTAACGATAAACGCTTAACGAAATTCTATTTTCCCATTAACGCACACCCCTGGTAGGTAGTATACTTTTTTTTACATTTTCAGATTTTTTTCGAATATTCGACTTCTCGAATACTTCGGAATTTTGAAACTTTCAAATATGCGACTTTTCGAATCATTCGATATTTTGAAGTTTTCGAATATTCGACTTTTCGAATCACTCAGGATTTTGAATTTTCGAATATTCGGCTTTTCGAATCATTCGGGATTTTAAACTTTTCGAATATTCGACTTTTCGAATCAATCGAAGTCGACTTTTCAGTCGAAGGATTTTTCGAATCATTCGATTCGGTCAAAGTGTAGTAGCTAGCATTCTTGGGGCAGCGTCCATACGTCGCGAGAGTGCGCGATTACGCAAAATCGATGTTCATCGAGGGCACACGATTTGCTAGCAAAATGTGTAAGATGTGATATATCACAGAGGGGAGGGGATCAGTTGTATCACACCTAAAATGGGTTTCCAAAGACCGTTTTGATCCGGCTAAAAGATCCAAATCGATTACTTATGTCTGTGACTAAGTTTTCCGCACGTTGTAGCAACGCGAAACTCCCTAATTTAAATTTTGATAAATACTTGTAAATATCACAAGGTAGCTGAGTTGAACGCAAAACTCATATGTCAGGCAGGACTCGAACCTGCATCGCACGCTTTCCGGGCGAGAGTGTTACCATTACACTACCGACACCCCGTTCTGCAGCACTCAGCTATTCACACATGAACTGTGTGGGCACAACAGCAATCACCCGATGACGGGTATGATCTGGTAAGCACAAATCGGCATTAAACCCAGTTAAGCTGAGGTCTTTTGGAGACAGAATTTTGATGTTTTTTGAATATTTAATGCCTTATTAACGCATAGTATATGATCACAAGTTATCACAAGGTAGCTGAGTTGAACGCAAAACTCATATGTCAGGCAGGACTCGAACCTGCATCGCACGCTTTCCGGGCGAGAGTGTTACAATTACATTACCGACACCCCGTTCTGCAGCACTCAGCTATTCACACATGAACTGTGTGGGCACAACAGCAATCACACGATGACGGGTATGATCTGGTAAGCACAAATCGGCATTAAACCCAGTTAAGCTGAGGTCTTTTGGAGACAGAATTTTGATGTTTTTTGAAAATTTAATGCCTTATTAACGCATGGTATATGATCACAAGTTATCACAAGGTAGCTGAGTTGAACGCAAAACTCAGATGTCAGGCAGGACTCGAACCTGCATCGCACGCTTTCCGGGCGAGAGTGTTACAATTACACTACCGACACCCCGTTCTGCAGCACTCAGCTATTCACACATGAACTGTGTGGGCACAACAGCAATCACACGATGACGGGTATGATCTGGTAAGCACAAATCGGCATTAAACCCAGTTAAGCTGAGGTCTTTTGGAGACAGAATTTTGATGTTTTTGAATATTTAATGCCTTATTAACGCATGGTATATGATCACAAGTTATCACAAGGTAGCTGAGTTGAACGCAAACTCAGATGTCAGGCAGGACTCGAACCTGCATCGCACGCTTTCCGGGCGAGAGTGTTACCATTACACTACCGACACCCCGTTCTGCAGCACTCAGCTATTCACACATGAACTGTGTGGGCACAACAGCAATCACCCGATGACGGGTATGATCTGGTAAGCACAAATCGGCATTAAACCCAGTTAAGCTGGAGGTCTTTTGGAGACAGAATTTTGATGTTTTTGAATATTTAATGCCTTATTAACGCATGGTATATGATCACAAGTTATCACAAGGTAGCTGGAGTTGAACGCAAAACTCAGATGTCAGGCAGGACTCGAACCTGCATCGCACGCTTTCCGGGTGAGAGTGTTACCATTACACTCCCGACACCCCGTTCTGCAGCACTCAGCTATTCACACATGAACTGTGTGGGCACAACAGCAATCACCCGATGACGGGTATGATCTGGTAAGCACAAATCGGCATTAAACCCAGTTAAGCTGAGGTCTTTTGGAGACAGAATTTTGATGTTTTTGAATATTTAATGCCTTATTAACGCATGGTATATGATCACAAGTTATCACAAGGTAGCTGAGCTGAACGCAAAACTCAGATGTCAGGCAGGACTCGAACCTGCATCGCACGCTTTCCGGGCGAGAGTCTTACAATTACACTACCGACACCCCGTTCTGCAGCACTCAGCTATTCACACATGAACTGTGTGGGCACAACAGCAATCACCCGATGACGGGTATGATCTGGTAAGCACAAATCGGCATTAAACCCAGTTAAGCTGAGGTCTTTTGGAGACAGAATTTTGATGTTTTTGAATATTTAATGCCTTATTAACGCATGGTATATGATCACAAGTTATCACAAGGTAGCTGAGTTGAACGCAAAACTCAGATGTCAGGCAGGACTCGAACCTGCATCGCACGCTTTCCGGGCGAGAGTGTTACAATTACACTACCGACACCCCGTTCTGCAGCACTCAGCTATTCACACATGAACTGTGTGGGCACAACAGCAATCACCCGATGACGGGTATGATCTGGTAAGCACAAATCGGCATTAAACCCAGTTAAGCTGAGGTCTTTTGGAGACAGAATTTTGATGTTTTTGAATATTTAATGCCTTATTAACGCATGGTATATGATCACAAGTTATCACAAGGTAGCTGAGTTGAACGCAAAACTCAGATGTCAGGCAGGACTCGAACCTGCATCGCACGCTTTCCGGGCGAGAGTGTTACCATTACACTACCGACACCCCGTTCTGCAGCACTCAGCTATTCACACATGAACTGTGTGGGCACAACAGCAATCACCCGATGACGGGTATGATCTGGTAAGCACAAATCGGCATTAAACCCAGTTAAGCTGAGGTCTTTGGAGACAGAATTTTGATGTTTTTGAATATTTAATGCCTTATTAACGCATGGTATATGATCACAAGTTATCACAAGGTAGCTGAGTTGAACGCAAAACTCAGATGTCAGGCAGGACTCGAACCTGCATCGCACGCTTTCCGGGCGAGAGTGTTACAATTACACTACCGACACCCCGTTCTGCAGCACTCAGCTATTCACACATGAACTGTGTGGGCAATAACAGCAATCACCCGATGACGGGTATGATCTGGTAAGCACAAATCGGCATTAAACCCAGTTAAGCTTGAGGTCTTTTGGAGACAGAATTTTGATGTTTTTTGAATATTTAATGCCTTATTAACGCATGGTATATGATCACAAGTTATCACAAGGTAGCTGAGTTGAACGCAAAACTCAGATGTCAGGCAGGACTCGAACCTGCATCGCACGCTTTCCGGGCGAGAGTGTTACAATTACACTACCGACACCCCGTTCTGCAGCACTCAGCTATTCACACATGAACTGTGTGGGCACAACAGCAATCACCCGATGACGGGTATGATCTGGTAAGCACAAATCGGCATTAAACCCAGTTAAGCTGAGGTCTTTTGGAGACAGAATTTTGATGTTTTTTGAATATTTAATGCCTTATTAACGCATGGTATATGATCACAAGTTATCACAAGGTAGCTGAGTTGAACGCAAAACTCAGATGTCAGGCAGGACTCGAACCTGCATCGCACGCTTTCCGGGCGAGAGTGTTACAATTACACTACCGACACCCCGTTCTGCAGCACTCAGCTATTCACACATGAACTGTGTGGGCACAACAGCAATCACCCGATGACGGGTATGATCTGGTAAGCACAAATCGGCATTAAACCCAGTTAAGCTGAGGTCTTTTGGAGACAGAATTTTGATGTTTTTTGAATATTTAATGCCTTATTAACGCATGGTATATGATCACAAGTTATCACAAGGTAGCTGAGTTGAACGCAAAACTCAGATGTCAGGCAGGACTCGAACCTGCATCGCACGCTTTCCGGGCGAGAGTGTTACAATTACACTACCGACACCCCGTTCTGCAGCACTCAGCTATTCACACATGAACTGTGTGGGCACAACAGCAATCACCCGATGACGGGTATGATCTGGTAAGCACAAATCGGCATTAAACCCAGTTAAGCTGAGGTCTTTTGGAGACAGAATTTTGATGTTTTTTGAATATTTAATGCCTTATTAACGCATGGTATATGATCACAAGTTATCACAAGGTAGCTGAGTTGAACGCAAAACTCAGATGTCAGGCAGGACTCGAACCTGCATCGCACGCTTTCCGGGCGAGAGTGTTACAATTACACTACCGACACCCCGTTCTGCAGCACTCAGCTATTCACACATGAACTGTGTGGGCACAACAGCAATCACCCGATGACGGGTATGATCTGGTAAGCACAAATCGGCATTAAACCCAGTTAAGCTGAGGTCTTTTGGAGACAGAATTTTGATGTTTTTGAATATTTAATGCCTTATTAACGCATGGTATATGATCACAAGTTATCACAAGGTAGCTGAGTTGAACGCAAAACTCAGATGTCAGGCAGGACTCGAACCTGCATCGCACGCTTTCCGGGCGAGAGTGTTACAATTACACTACCGACACCCCGTTCTGCAGCACTCAGCTATTCACACATGAACTGTGTGGGCACAACAGCAATCACCCGATGACGGGTATGATCTGGTAAGCACAAATCGGCATTAAACCCAGTTAAGCTGAGGTCTTTTGGAGACAGAATTTTGATGTTTTTTGAATATTTAATGCCTTATTAAGGCATGGTATACGATCACAAGTTATCACAAGGTAGCTGAGTTGGACGCGAAACTCAGATGTCAGGCAGGACTCGAACCTGCATCGCACGCTTTCCGGGCGAGAGTGTTACAATTACACTACCGCCACCCCGTTCTGCAGCACTCAGCTATTCACACATGAACTGTGTGGGCACAACAGCAATCACCCGATGACGGGTATGATCTGGTAAGCACAAATCGGCATTAAACCCAGTTAAGCTGAGGTCTTTTGGAGACAGAATTTTGATGTTTTTTGAATATTTAATGCCTTATTAACGCATGGTATATGATCACAAGTTATCACAAGGTAGCTGAGTTGAACGCAAAACTCAGATGTCAGGCAGGACTCGAACCTGCATCGCACGCTTTCCGGGCGAGAGTGTTACAATTACACTACCGACACCCCGTTCTGCAGCACTCAGCTATTCACACATGAACTGTGTGGGCAACAACAGCAATCACCCGATGACGGGTATGATCTGGTAAGCACAAATCGGCATTAAACCCAGTTAAGCTGAGGTCTTTTGGAGACAGAATTTTGATGTTTTTGAATATTTAATGCCTTATTAACGCATGGTATATGATCACAAGTTATCACAAGGTAGCTGAGTTGAACGCGAAACTCAGATGTCAGGCAGGACTCGAACCTGCATCGCACGCTTTCCGGGCGAGAGTGTTACAATTACACTACCGACACCCCGTTCTGCAGCACTCGGCTATTCACACATGAACTGTGTGGGCACAACAGCAATCACCCGATGACGGGTATGATCTGGTAAGCACAAATCGGCATTAAACCCAGTTAAGCTGAGGTCTTTTGGAGACAGAATTTTGATGTTTTTTGAAAATTTAATGCCTTATTAACGCATGGTATATGATCACAAGTTATCACAAGGTAGCTGAGTTGAACGCAAAACTCAGATGTCAGGCAGGACTCGAACCTGCATCGCACGCTTTCCGGGCGATAGTGTTACAATTACATTACCGACACCCCGTTCTGCAGCACTCAGCTATTCACACATGAACTGTGTGGGCACAACAGCAATCACCCGATGACGGGTATGATCTGGTAAGCACAAATCGGCATTAAACCCAGTTAAGCTGAGGTCTTTTGGAGACAGAATTTTGATGTTTTTTGAATATTTAATGCCTTATTAACGCATGGTATATGATCACAAGTTATCACAAGGTAGCTGAGTTGAACGCAAAACTCAGATGTCAGGCAGGACTCGAACCTGCATCGCACGCTTTCCGGGCGAGAGTGTTAAAATTACACTACCGACACCCCGTTCTGCAGCACTCAGCTATTCACACATGAACTGTGTGGGCAACAACAGCAATCACCCGATGACGGGTATGATCTGGTAAGCACAAATCGGCATTAAACCCAGTTAAGCTGAGGTCTTTGGAGACAGAATTTTGATGTTTTTTGAATATTTAATGCCTTATTAACGCATGGTATATGATCACAAGTTATCACAAGGTAGCTGAGTTGAACGCAAAACTCAGATGTCAGGCAGGACTCGAACCTGCATCGCACGCTTTCCGGGCGAGAGTGTTACAATTACACTACCGACACCCCGTTCTGCAGCACTCAGCTATTCACACATGAACTGTGTGGGCACAACAGCAATCACCCGATGACGGGTATGATCTGGTAAGCACAAATCGGCATTAAACCCAGTTAAGCTGAGGTCTTTTGGAGACAGAATTTTGATGTTTTTTGAATATTTAATGCCTTATTAACGCATGGTATATGATCACAAGTTATCACAAGGTAGCTGAGTTGAACGCAAAACTCAGATGTCAGGCAGGACTCGAGCCTGCATCGCACGCTTTCCGGGCGAGAGTGTTACCTTTACACTACCGACACCCCGTTCTGCATCACTCAGCTATTCACACATGAACTGTGTGGGCACAACAGCAATCACCCGATGACGGGTATGATCTGGTAAGCACAAATCGGCATTAAACCCAGTTAAGCTGAGGTCTTTTGGAGACAGAATTTTGATGTTTTTTGAATATTTAATGCCTTATTAACGCATGGTATATGATCACAAGTTATTACAAGGTAGCTGAGTTGAACGCAAAACTCAGATGTCAGGCAGGACTCGAACCTGCATCGCACGCTTTCCGGGCGGGAGTGTTACAATTACACTACCGACACCCCGTTCTGCAGCACTCAGCTATTCACACATGAACTGTGTGGGCACAACAGCAATCACCCGATGACGGGTATGATCTGGTAAGCACAAATCGGCATTAAACCCAGTTAAGCTGAGGTCTTTTGGAGACAGAATTTTGATGTTTTTTGAATATTTAATGCCTTATTAAGGCATGGTATATGATCGCAAGTTATCACAAAGTAGCTGATTTGAACGCAAAACTCAGATGTCAGGCAGGACTCGAACCTGCATCGCACGCTTTCCGGGCGAGAGTGTTACAATTACACTACCGACACCCCGTTCTGCAGCACTCAGCTATTAACACATGAACTGTGTGGGCACAACAGCAATCACCCGATGACGGGTATGATCTGGTAAGCACAAATCGGCATTAAACCCAGTTAAGCTGAGGTCTTTTGGAGACAGAATTTTGATGTTTTTTGAATATTTAATGCCTTATTAACGCATGGTATATGATCACCAGTTATCACAAGGTAGCTGATTTGAACGCAAAACTCAGATGTCAGGCAGGACTCGAACCTGCATCGCACGCTTTCCGGGCGAGAGTGTTACAATTACACTACCGACACCCCGTTCTGCAGCACTCAGCTATTCACACATGAACTGTGTGGGCACAACAGCAATCACCCGATGACGGGTATGATCTGGTAAGCACAAATCGGCATTAAACCCAGTTAAGCTGAGGTCTTTTGGAGACAGAATTTTGATGTTTTTTGAATATTTAATGCCTTATTAACGCATGGTATATGATCACCAGTTATCACAAGGTAGCTGAGTTGAACGCAAAACTCAGATGTCAGGCAGGACTCGAGCCTGCATCGCACGCTTTCCGGGCGAGAGTGTTACCTTTACACTACCGACACCCCGTTCTGCATCACTCAGCTATTCACACATGAACTGTGTGGGCACAACAGCAATCACCCGATGACGGGTATGATCTGGTAAGCACAAATCGGCATTAAACCCAGTTAAGCTGAGGTCTTTTGGAGACAGAATTTTGATGTTTTTTGAATATTTAATGCCTTATTAAGGCATGGTATATGATCGCAAGTTATCACAAAGTAGCTGATTTGAACGCAAAACTCAGATGTCAGGCAGGACTCGAACCTGCATCGCACGCTTTCCGGGCGGGAGTGTTACAATTACACTACCGACACCCCGTTCTGCAGCACTCAGCTATTCACACATGAACTGTGTGGGCACAACAGCAATCACCCGATGACGGGTATGATCTGGTAAGCACAAATCGGCATTAAACCCAGTTAAGCTGAGGTCTTTTGGAGACAGAATTTTGATGTTTTTTGAATATTTAGTGCCTTATTAAGGCATGGTATACGATCACAAGTTATCACAAGGTAGCTGAGTTGAACGCAAAACTCAGATGTCAGGCAGGACTCGAACCTGCATCGCACGCTTTCCGGGCGAGAGTGTTACAATTACACTACCGACACCCCGTTCTGCAGCACTCAGCTATTCACACATGAACTGTGTGGGCACAACAGCAATCACCCGATGACGGGTATGATCTGGTAAGCACAAATCGGCACTAAACCCAGTTAAGCTGAGGCCTTTTGGAGACAGAATTTTTGATGTTTTTTGAATATTTAATGCCTTATTAGGGCATGGTATATGATCACAAGTTATCACAAGGTAGCTGAGTTGAACGCAAAACTCAGATGTCAGGCAGGACTCAAACCTGCATCGCACGCTTTCCGGGCGAGAGTGTTACAATTACACTACCGACACCCCGTTCTGCAGCACTCAGCTATTCACACATGAACTGTGTGGGCAACAACAGCAATCACCCGATGACGGGTATGATCTGGTAAGCACAAATCGGCATTAAACCCAGTTAAGCTGAGGTCTTTTGGAGACAGAATTTTGATGTTTTTTGAATATTTAATGCCTTATTAACGCATGGTATATGATCACCAGTTATCACAAGGTAGCTGATTTGAACGCAAAACTCAGATGTCAGGCAGGACTCGAACCTGCATCGCACGCTTTCCGGGCGAGAGTGTTACAATTACACTACCGACACCCCGTTCTGCAGCACTCAGCTATTCACACATGAACTGTGTGGGCACAACAGCAATCACCCGATGACGGGTATGATCTGGTAAGCACAAATCGGCATTAAACCCAGTTAAGCTGAGGTCTTTTGGAGACAGAATTTTGATGTTTTTTGAATATTTAATGCCTTATTAACGCATGGTATATGATCACAAGTTATCACAAGGTAGCTGAGTTGAACGCAAAACTCAGATGTCAGGCAGGACTCGAACCTGCATTGCACGCTTTCCGGGCGAGAGTGTTACAATTACACTACCGACACCCCGTTCTGCAGCACTCAGCTATTCACACATGAACTGTGTGGGCACAACAGCAATCACCCGATGACGGGTATGATCTGGTAAGCACAAATCGGCATTAAACCCAGTTAAGCTGAGGTCTTTTGGAGACAGAATTTTGATGTTTTTTGAATATTTAATGCCTTATTAAGGCATGGTATACGATCACAAGTTATCACAAGGTAGCTGATTTGAACGCAAAACTCAGATGTCAGGCAGGACTCGAACCTGCATCGCACGCTTTCCGGGCGAGAGTGTTACAATTACACTACCGACACCCCGTTCTGCAGCACTCAGCTATTCACACATGAACTGTGTGGGCACAACAGCAATCACCCGATGACGGGTATGATCTGGTAAGCACAAATCGGCATTAAACCCAGTTAAGCTGAGGTCTTTTGGAGACAGAATTTTGATGTTTTTTGAATATTTAATGCCTTATTAAGGCATGGTATACGATCACAAGTTATCACAAGGTAGCTGAGTTGAACGCAAAACTCAGATGTCAGGCAGGACTCGAACCTGCATCGCACGCTTTCCGGGCGAGAGTGTTACAATTACACTACCGACACCCCGTTCTGCAGCACTCAGCTATTCACACATGAACTGTGTGGGCACAACAGCAATCACCCGATGACGGGTATGATCTGGTAAGCACAAATCGGCATTAAACCCAGTTAAGCTGAGGTCTTTTGGAGACAGAATTTTGATGTTTTTGAATATTTGATGCCTTATTAAGGCATGGTATATGATCACAAGTTATCACAAGGTAGCTGAGTTGAACGCAAAACTCAGATGTCGGGCAGGACTCGAACCTGCATCGCACGCTTTCCGGGTGAGAGTGTTACCATTACACTACCGACACCCCGTTCTGCAGCACTCAGCTATTCACACATGAACTGTGTGGGCACAACAGCAATCACCCGATGACGGGTATGATCTGGTAAGCACAAATCGGCATTAAACCCAGTTAAGCTGAGGTCTTTTGGAGACAGAATTTTGATGTTTTTTGAATATTTAATGCCTTATTAACGCATGGTATATGATCACAAGTTATCACAAGGTAGCTGAGTTGAACGCAAAACTCAGATGTCAGGCAGGACTCGAACCTGCATCGCACGCTTTCCGGGCGAGAGTGTTACAATTACACTACCGACACCCCGTTCTGCAGCACTCACCTATTCACACATGAACTGTGTGGGCACAACAGCAATCACACGATGACGGGGATGGTCTGTAAGCACAAATCGGCATTAAACCCAGTTAAGCTTGAGGTCTTTTGGAGACAGAATTTTGATGTTTTTTGAATATTTAATGCCTTATTAACGCATGGTATATGATCACAAGTTATCACAAGGTAGCTGAGTTGAACGCAAAACTCAGATGTCAGGCAGGACTCGAACCTGCATCGCACGCTTTCCGGGCGAGAGTGTTACAATTACACTACCGACACCCCGTTCTGCAGCACTCAGCTATTCACACATGAACTGTGTGGGCACAACAGCAATCACCCGATGACGGGTATGATCTGGTAAGCACAAATCGGCATTAAACCCAGTTAAGCTGAGGTCTTTTGGAGACAGAATTTTGATGTTTTTTGAATATTTAATGCCTTATTAACGCATGGTATATGATCACAAGTTATCACAAGGTAGCTGAGTTGAACGCAAAACTCAGATGTCAGGCAGGACTCGAACCTGCATCGCACGCTTTCCGGGCGAGAGTGTTACAATTACACTACCGACACCCCGTTCTGCAGCACTCAGCTATTCACACATGAACTGTGTGGGCACAACAGCAATCACCCGATGACGGGTATGATCTGGTAAGCACGAATCGGCATTAAACCCAGTTAAGCTGAGGTCTTTGGAGACAGAATTTTGATGTTTTTTGAATATTTAATGCCTTATTAACGCATGGTATATGATCACAAGTTATCACAAGGTAGCTGAGTTGAACGCAAAACTCAGATGTCAGGCAGGACTCGAACCTGCATCGCACGCTTTCCGGGCGAGAGTGTTACCATTACACTACCGACACCCCGTTCTGCAGCACTCAGCTATTCACACATGACCTGTGTGGGCACAACAGCAATCACCCGATGACGGGTATGATCTGGTAAGCACAAATCGGCATTAAACCCAGTTAAGCTGAGGCCTTTTGGAGACAGAATTTTGATGTGTTTTGAATATTTAATGCCTTATTAACGCATGGTATATGATCACAAGTTATCACAAGGTAGCTGAGTTGAACGCAAAACTCAGATGTCAGGCAGGACTCGAACCTGCATCGCACGCTTTCCGGGCGAGAGTGTTACAATTACACTACCGACACCCCGTTCTGCAGCACTCAGCTATTCACACATGAACTGTGTGGGCACAACAGCAATCACCCGATGACGGGTATGATCTGGTAAGCAGAAATCGGCATTAAACCCAGTTAAGCTGAGGTCTTTGGAGACAGAATTTTGATGTTTTTGAATATTTAACGCCTTATTAAGGCATGGTATATGATCACAAGTTATCACAAGGTAGCTGAGTTGAACGCAAAACTCAGATGTCAGGCAGGACTCGAACCTGCATCGCACGCTTTCCGGGCGAGAGTGTTACAATTACACTACCGACACCCCGTTCTGCAGCACTCAGCTATTCACACATGAACTGTGTGGGCACAACAGCAATCACCCGATGACGGGTATGATCTGGTAAGCACAAATCGGCATTAAACCCAGTTAAGCTGAGGCCTTTTGGAGACAGAATTTTGAAGTTTTTGAATATTTAATGCCTTATTAACGCATGGTATATGATCACAAGTTATCACAAGGTAGCTGAGTTGAACGCAAAACTCAGATGTCAGGCAGGACTCGAACCTGCATCGCACGCTTTCCGGGCGAGAGTGTTACAATTACACTACCGACACCCCGTTCTGCAGCACTCAGCTATTCACACATGAACTGTGTGGGCACAACAGCAATCACCCGATGACGGGTATGATCTGGTAAGCACAAATCGGCATTAAACCCAGTTAAGCTGAGGTCTTTTGGAGACAGAATTTTGATGTTTTTGAATATTTAATGCCTTATTAACGCATGGTATATGATCACAAGTTATCACAAGGTAGCTGATTTGAACGCAAAACTCAGATGTCAGGCAGGACTCGAACCTGCATCGCACGCTTTCCGGGCGAGAGTGTTACCATTACACTACCGACACCCCGTTCTGCAGCACTCAGCTATTCACAAATGAACTGTGTGGGCTCAACAGCAATCACCCGATGACGGGTATGATCTGGTAAGCACTAATCGGCATTAAACCCAGTTAAGCTGGAGGTCTTTGGAGACAGAATTTTGATGTTTTTTGAATATTTAATGCCTTATTAACGCATGGTATATGATCACAAGTTATCACAAGGTAGCTGATTTGAACGCAAAACTCAGATGTCAGGCAGGACTCGAACCTGCATCGCACGCTTTCCGGGTGAGAGTGTTACCATTACACTACCGACACCCCGTTCTGCAGCACTCAGCTATTCACACATGAACTGTGTGGGCGCAACAGCAATCACCCGATGACGGGTATGATCTGGTAAGCAGAAATCGGCATTAAACCCAGTTAAGCTGAGGTCTTTTGGAGACAGAATTTTGATGTTTTTTGAATATTTAATGCCTTATTAACGCATGGTATATGATCACAAGTTATCACAAGGTAGCTGAGTTGAACGCAAAACTCAGATGTCAGGCAGGACTCGAACCTGCATCGCACGCTTTCCGGGCGAGAGTGTTACCATTACACTACCGACACCCCGTTCTGCAGCACTCAGCTATTCACACATGAACTGTGTGGGCACAACAGCAATCACCCGATGACGGGTATGATCTGGTAAGCACAAATCGGCATTAAACCCAGTTAAGCTGAGGTCTTTGGAGACAGAATTTTGATGTGTTTTGAATATTTAATGCCTTATTAACGCATGGTATATGATCACAAGTTATCACAAGGTAGCTGAGTTGAACGCAAAACTCAGATGTCAGGCAGGACTCGAACCTGCATCGCACGCTTTCCGGGCGAGAGTGTTACCATTACACTACCGACACCCCGTTCTGCAGCACTCAGCTATTCACACATGAACTGTGTGGGCACAACAGCAATCACCCGATGACGGGTATGATCTGGTAAGCACAAATCGGCATTAAACCCAGTTAAGCTGAGGTCTTTGGAGACAGAATTTTGATGTTTTTGAATATTTAATGCCTTATTAACGCATGGTATATGATCACAAGTTATCACAAGGTAGCTGAGTTGAACGCAAAACTCAGATGTCAGGCAGGACTCGAACCTGCATCGCACGCTTTCCGGGTGAGAGTGTTACCATTACACTACCGACACCCCGTTCTGCAGCACTCAGCGATTCACACATGAACTGTGTGGGCACAACAGCAATCACCCGATGACGGGTATGATCTGGTAAGCACAAATCGGCATTAAACCCAGTTAAGCTGGAGGCCCTTGGAGACAGAATTTTGATGTTTTTTGAATATTTAATGCCTTATTAACGCATGGTATATGATCACAAGTTATCACAAGGTAGCTGAGTTGAACGCAAACCTCAGATGTCAGGCAGGACTCGAACCTGCATTGCACGCTTTCTGGGCGAGAGTGTTTCCGTACCATTACACTATCGACACACCGTTCTGCATCACTCAGCTATTCACACATGAACTGTGTGGGCACAACAGCAATCACCCGATGACGGGTATGATCTGGTAAGCACAAATCGGCATTAAACCCAGTTAAGCTGAGGCCTTTGGAGACAGAATTTTGAAGTTTTTTGAATATTTAACGCCTTATTAAGGCATGGTATATGATCACAAGTTATCACAAGGTAGCTGAGTTGAACGCAAAACTCAGATGTCAGGCAGGACTCGAACCTGCATTGCACGCTTTCGGGCGAGAGTGCTTCCGTACCATTACACTATCGACACACCGTTCTGCATCACTCAGCTATTCACACATGAACTGTGTGGGCACAACAGCAATCACCCGATGACGGGTATGATCTGGTAAGCACAAATCGGCATTAAACCCAGTTAAGCTGAGGCCTTTTGGAGACAGAATTTTGAAGTTTTTTGAATATTTAACGCCTTATTAAGGCATGGTATATGATCACAAGTTATCACAAGGTAGCTGAGTTGAACGCAAACTCAGACGTCAGGCAGGACTCGAACCTGCATTGCACGCTTTTCGGGCGAGAGTGCTTCCGTACCATTACACTATCGACACACCGTTCTGCATCACTCAGCTATTCACACATGAACTGTGTGGGCACAACAGCAATCACCCGATGACGGGTATGATCTGGTAAGCACAAATCGGCATTAAACCCAGTTAAGCTGAGGCCTTTTGGAGACAGAATTTTGAAGTTTTTTGAATATTTAACGCCTTATTAAGGCATGGTATATGATCACAAGTTATCACAAGGTAGCTGAGTTGAACGCAAAACTCAGATGTCAGGCAGGACTCGAACCTGCATTGCACGCTTTCCGGGTGAGAGTGTTACCATTACACTACCGACACCCCGTTCTGCAGCACTCAGCTATTCACACATGAACTGTGTGGGCACAACAGCAATCACCCGATGACGGGTATGATCTGGTAAGCACAAATCGGCATTAAACCCAGTTAAGCTGAGGCCTTTTGGAGACAGAATTTTGATGTGTTTTGAATATTTAATGCCTTATTAACGCATGGTATATGATCACAAGTTATCACAAGGTAGCTGAGTTGAACGCAAAACTCAGATGTCAGGCAGGACTCGAACCTGCATCGCACGCTTTCCGGGTGAGAGTGTTACCATTACACTACCGACACCCCGTTCTGCAGCACTCAGCTATTCACACATGAACTGTGTGGGCACAACAGCAATCACCCGATGACGGGTATGATCTGGTAAGCACAAATCGGCATTAAACCCAGTTAAGCTGAGGTCTTTTGGAGACAGAATTTTGATGTTTTTTGAATATTTAATGCCTTATTAACGCATGGTATATGATCACAAGTTATCACAAGGTAGCTGAGTTGAACGCAAAACTCAGATGTCAGGCAGGACTCGAACCTGCATTGCACGCTTTCCGGGCGAGAGTGTTTCCGTACCATTACACTATCGACACACCGTTCTGCATCACTCAGCTATTCACACATGAACTGTGTGGGCACAACAGCAATCACCCGATGACGGGTATGATCTGGTAAGCACAAATCGGCATTAAACCCAGTTAAGCTGAGGTCTTTTGGAGACAGAATTTTGATGTTTTTTGAATATTTAATGCCTTATTAACGCATGGTATATGATCACAAGTTATCACAAGGTAGCCGAGTTGAACGCAAAACTCATATGTCAGGCAGGACTCGAACCTGCATCGCACGCTTTCCGGGCGAGAGTGTTACAATTACACTACCGACACCCCGTTCTGCAGCACTCAGCTATTCTAACATGAACTGTGTGGGCACAACAGCAATCACCCGATGACGGGTATGATCTGGTAAGCACAAATCGGCATTAAACCCAGTTAAGCTGAGGTCTTTTGGAGACAGAATTTCGATGTTTTTTGAATATTTAATGCCTTATTAACGCATGGTATATGATCACAAGTTATCACAAGGTAGCTGAGTTGAACGCAAAACTCAGATGTCAGGCAGGACTCGAACCTGCATCGCACGCTTTCCGGGTGAGAGTGTTACCATTACACTACCGACACCCCGTTCTGCAGCACTCAGCTATTCACACATGAACTGTGTGGGCACAACAGCAATCACCCGATGACGGGTATGATCTGGTAAGCACAAATCGGCATTAAACCCAGTTAAGCTGAGGTCTTTTGGAGACAGAATTTTGATGTTTTTTGAATATTTAGTGCCTTATTAGGGCATGGTATATGATCGCAAGTTATCACAAAGTAGCTGATTTGAACGCAAAACTCAGATGTCAGGCAGGACTCGAACCTGCATCGCACGCTTTCCGGGCGAGAGTGTTACCTTTACACTACCGACACCCCGTTCTGCATCACTCAGCTATTCACACATGAACTGTGTGGGCACAACAGCAATCACCCGATGACGGGTATGATCTGGTAAGCACAAATCGGCATTAAACCCAGTTAAGCTGAGGTCTTTTGGAGACAGAATTTTGATGTTTTTTGAATATTTAATGCCTTATTAAGGCATGGTAAAACAACGCAAAACTGCAAAGGATTGTGAACCTCGTTTCGAAGTATGCCGCAGCCTATGGACTTCGTCTTCGTCCCGACAAATGCAAGCAGATGTGGGTCTCTCAGAGGCCTTCAACTGGAGTTTGTGTGGACGGACAACGTATCGAACTGGTGGACGATTTCTGTTATTTGGGCTGTTTGCTGAAGAACGATGGTAGTTATGCAGCGGATATTCGACAACGATGTGCGAAAGCTACGTCTGCATTCAATTCTCTAACCAAGTGTTTGTGGTCTACCACCATCGCGAAGGAAGTCAAGTTGCGCGTCTACCTATCCGCTATTCGCCCTATCATGATGTACGGATCGGAGACGTGGGCAGCACCGAAAACGCAGATGGAAAGGTTGGATTGCACGGAGAGGAAGCTTTTTAGGCGTTTGCTTGGATATTTCTGGCCGCGTGTATGCCATAACGAAGACCTTTACAAGGAAATCGACGCAGTACATCAACGCTTGACACGAGGGAGGTGCCAGCATCTCCTAACGCCATCTCAAGCAGCAATGGAAAGTCGACTTCGACTGCTCGGGCATATACTAAGAAGAACGCCGGATCGTCTCGTACAACACGCTTTAAAAATGCTTCCAAATCCTGTCTGGAAACGGCCACCTGGGCGTAGGCGAAAGTTCTGGACGGATGTGGTCAAAGAGGATTTAAAGTCACTCGGCATCGAAAGACAGTTCAGGCGCGATGTTTCGTTTCGCAGGAAATGGAATAGTGACAGCTGGATGGAATGTGTTCAAATTGTGGCTGAAGACCGTGAAAAATGGACACGGCTGACTACTAGGACGGCACACCTCGGTGAAGATGCGGAATGACCGCGTCAGGCGAAAGCCAACCGATTAAGTCAAGTAATTAAGGCATGGTATACGATCACAAGTTATCACAAGGTAGCTGAGTTGAACGCAAAACTCAGATGTCAGGCAGGACTCGAACCTGCATTGCACGCTTTCCGGGCGAGAGTGTTTCCGTACCATTACACTATCGACACACCGTTCTGCATCACTCAGCTATTCACACATGAACTGTGTGGGCACAACAGCAATCACCCGATGACGGGTATGATCTGGTAAGCACAAATCGGCATTAAACCCAGTTAAGCTGAGGCCTTTTGGAGACAGAATTTTGAAGTTTTTTGAATATTTAACGCCTTATTAAGGCATGGTATATGATCACAAGTTATCACAAGGTAGCTGAGTTGAACGCAAAACTCAGATGTCAGGCAGGACTCGAACCTGCATTGCACGCTTTTCGGGCGAGAGTGCTTCCGTACCATTACACTATCGACACACCGTTCTGCATCACTCAGCTATTCACACATGAACTGTGTGGGCACAACAGCAATCACCCGATGACGGGTATGATCTGGTAAGCACAAATCGGCATTAAACCCAGTTAAGCTGAGGCCTTTTGGAGACAGAATTTTGAAGTTTTTGAATACTTTAAGCCTTTGTAATGCATGGTATATGATCACAAGTTATCACAAGGTAGCTGAGTTGAACGCAAAACTCAGATGTCAGGCAGGACTCGAACCTGCATTGCACGCTTTTCGGGCGAGAGTGCTTCCGTACCATTACACTATCGACACACCGTTCTGCATCACTCAGCTATTCACACATGAACTGTGTGGGCACAACAGCAATCACCCGATGACGGGTATCATCTGGTAAGCACAAATCGGCATTAAACCCAGTTAAGCTGAGGCCTTTTGGAGACAGAATTTTGAAGTTTTTGAATATTTAACGCCTTATTAAGGCATGGTATATGATCACAAGTTATCACAAGGTAGCTGGAGTTGAACGCAAAACTCAGATGTCAGGCAGGACTCGAACCTGCATTGCACGCTTTTCGGGCGAGAGTGCTTCCGTACCATTACACTATCGACACACCGTTCTGCATCACTCAGCTATTCACACATGAACTGTGTGGGCACAACAGCAATCACCCGATGACGGGTATGATCTGGTAAGCACAAATCGGCATTAAACCCAGTTAAGCTGAGGCCTTTTGGAGACAGAATTTTGAAGTTTTTTGAATATTTAACGCCTTATTAAGGCATGGTATATGATCACAAGTTATCACAAGGTAGCTGAGTTGAACGCAAAACTCAGATGTCAGGCAGGACTCGAACCTGCATTGCACGCTTTTCGGGCGAGAGTGCTTCCGTACCATTACACTATCGACACACCGTTCTGCATCACTCAGCTATTCACACATGAATTGTGTGGGCACAACAGCAATCACCCGATGACGGGTATCATCTGGTAAGCACAAATCGGCATTAAACCCAGTTAAGCTGAGGCCTTTGGAGACAGAATTTTGAAGTTTTTTGAATATTTAACGCCTTATTAAGGCATGGTATATGATCACAAGTTATCACAAGGTAGCTGAGTTGAACGCAAAACTCAGATGTCAGGCAGGACTCGAACCTGCATTGCACGCTTTTCGGGCGAGAGTGCTTCCGTACCATTACACTATCGACACACCGTTCTGCATCACTCAGCTATTCACACATGAATTGTGTGGGCACAACAGCAATCACCCGATGACGGGTATCATCTGGTAAGCACAAATCGGCATTAAACCCAGTTAAGCTGAGGCCTTTTGGAGACAGAATTTTGAAGTTTTTTGAATATTTAACGCCTTATTAAGGCATGGTATATGATCACAAGTTATCACAAGGTAGCTGAGTTGAACGCAAAACTCAGATGTCAGGCAGGACTCGAACCTGCATTGCACGCTTTTCGGGCGAGAGTGCTTCCGTACCATTACACTACCGACACCCCGTTCTGCAGCACTCAGCTATTCACACATGAACTGTGTGGGCACAACAGCAATCACCCGATGACGGGTATGATCTGGTAAGCACAAATCGGCATTAAACCCAGTTAAAGGCACAGTCCAACCTCAGAGGTAATTTTTGATATTATGGTCCCGTCGCCGCCTATAGCAACCCTGCGAAGCGCGAAATCTCAATTCGCTCAAATAACCGAGAAAAAGCTAGGAAAAAGTCGGCCACGCCTCCTTGAAGAAAAAATGGGTAACGCCCCCTGCCAGGTTTCGGACCTCAATAGGGAAGAGACGCGCGAATGATTTTATTCAAAACCTATGTTCTTCGATTTGTTTTCGGTCTGGCTTTGTATTGTGGCCTGCTGCAGAACGATGGCTGCGAATAACGAGAAAATACAGGCTTGAGACAACTCGTCCGCGAATTCTAGCCTTTCATGATCGAAATGTTTGAGGAGCCGTAACTCCGTTCGTAGTGAGTTCTGAGCGATTCTGGAGACACCATTGTGATCAGCGTGAAATTTTCTCCAAGACTAGCAGAAAAACGAAAAATCGATTCTGAGGTTGGACTGTGCCTTTAAGCTGAGGCCTTTTGGAGACAGAATTTTGAAGTTTTTGAATATTTAACGCCTTATTAAGGCATGGTATATGATCACAAGTTATCACAAGGTAGCTGAGTTGAACGCAAAACTCAGATGTCAGGCAGGTCTCGAACCTGCATTGCACGCTTTCCGGGCGAGAGTGTTACCATTACACTACCGACACCCCGTTCTGCATCACTCATCACAGCAACGCGAAACTCCCGAATTCAAATTTCGTTAAATACTTGTAAATAATTCACAGCAATCGATTTTTTCAACCCTGTGCGGCTCAAAGCTGCGTCCATGAAATGTTGGATGCGTTTTCATATCCGGACAGCCAACTGTAAACGTGGTTTTCATGCCCGAAACTGCACCTAAGCTCTGGTACAGCCGTAGTGACCTGTTGATTTCGATCATCACCAGCAGCGGAGCGGTGGGCCTCGGTCAAATATAACTAGTGATAAGGAGGTTTCGACGAAAAAGCCACCGTTCCGCGCTGTGATAACCGAAAACATGAGTTCACTTGGAATGGAACAGAGTCTATGTCCCCTCAGAGCATAAAAACAGGCTCCGCCCCCCCCACCCTATGTAGCGCTCTTCGGCCTGAAGCTGCGTTTATGAAATTTTGGGTACGTTTTCACATGTGTACAGCCACACTTGGAGAAATACATGCGGATTTTCTCGCAAGGGGGAAATCGAGCAGCTGAGCAATTTACCCGATTTAGGAGGGGGTCGGACCAAAGTTGGGTTGTATCACACCTCGCGCCGTAGCCTGTTTGCTAGACGCTCACGAGCGCTTACTATCGTTCTCGGAGCCCTATTCCTGTCCGCATTTGCGGACTACTGCCGTCGCATCATGTGACACGTGACAACCGTGCTGGGAGAAAGGTGTGTCGTGCTGGGACCAAGTGATCCCAGCACGATTATCACGTGTCGCATGATGCAACAGCAGTAGTCCGCAAATGCGATTTGGAATTTTGCCACGAGAACGACAGTACGTTCGCTCTCGAGTGCTCACGCCCGCTTGCGCTCAATTCGGAAGAGCAGGAGCCATTTTCAGGCCATTTACTCTATCCCTCCAGCATTCAAAGTCAAAATTACCTCATTACCGATGCCCTCGTGTCTAATAGGCCTACCAAAGCCTACCCAGACCTTGATAAACCAGCAGCAACAAGTCGATTCAAGTGAAGCCATGTTTTGACTGCAGGTGTTCGCTGAGGCCATGCGTGGAACAACTGTTCCTTTTCCATCGCGCGTAATGGAAAGGCGCTCCAATTGTGATCGCTTCGTGGCAAACGTCCTACATCGTTGGGTCGCGGCAACGAAATTCTATGCTTTACTGCTTCGCTGCTGGAGGAGCGATTCTCGATGGTAGCTGACAACGTTTTTCGCTCAGCAAATCTCATGCACCTGACTCAAACCGGAGCGACACAGCGCGTGTATCGCGCCCCAACACCATAAAGCTACAACCAACTACATCGGTGAGCTTAGATTCCCGTTGACCAAACGGTTCTCTTTCCACGCAGCCGTCCCGTCATTGATTGTTCGACATCTCATTGACTGATAAAGGAAACCACGCGACAATTCGCCATCATCCCAATTTTTTCACTCGGTTAGGGGTGGTTAACTACGGGCCCAGATATCCAACCAACCGCTTCAATCATGGATCTGGATTCATCAATGATGAAAGCATAGGTTTATGGTAGCTTTCAGCCAGATACTATGTCCTGAGAACCTCCATCTCACCATCCTGGTTACCTCTGGCCCATACGTTCATCAGTGATGATTAATGCTCCAAGTTTGCAACTAGGCAACGTCTTATGTATCAGACAATATCGATATCGGTCACTGCAGTTATGTTTCCCATTTACAAATAATTCCTACATTTTCATAAATGAGGCAGCGGTTCCTTTCACACCCTCCCATCTGGGTTAGCATCGGTCTCCGCTGTTCTGAAAAAGTTCGACTGCAGGCACAGAAAGTTCAAAAACTCACTCAAAATCGTCCATTTGCCGATATGAAACGTCGGTGCTTTCCCTGCCACGCGCTGTGGAACGTTCCTAAAAGGTGGTGTGACTGCGCAAGATCAGTATCAGGGATGTATTTAATTGCGATTTACGGCTTCATGATTTACGGTGTTTTTTGGCCTCGTATTAACGGTTTGCTGTTTAACTTATTTTGGACCGTCCATCGGAATTTTCGTGGGTAAAAATACATACAATGGAAGTAAAATGGCATCTCAATTCGACCCGCTTTAGGCGGTATTTAATTTCCTCAACGTCAGTGCGGCACGCGCGTGACGCCCGCTACGCAATGGCGGCGACGGCCGTAACGACTTTTCATCATTTTCATTATTAATTCATCATCAATTTCATTCCCTTTTATGATAATCAATTCCATTACTATCCTCTGCTATCTTGATGGTGAAAGCATGTGAAGAATTGGCTTGTTCAAAAAAGGTAAAGCCCCTTTTCTCTGCTCCGCCATAGCGTCGCAGCTGGAGTATTCATAGTTTCCGCAAGCGCGTGACGCTCGTAAAAAGTGTTCATGCTTCAACGTCACGCCCGCGCGTGCCGCGCTGCCGTTGTGGACTATGAATAACGCCTCAGTCTCACTTTGCAAAGTTTTGATTTCAGCATTGAATTACACATTTAAATACATTTCATTTCAGGGAACTCAAACCGGTGGCCATCCCTCGTGCAGAGAAGAGGGCACACTACGATACCGGAGTTGGACGAGAATGGGCAAAGAACACTCGATTACTTTTAATGCACCTCGTAGGACAAAAAATGTCTGAAATTATAAATTTTGATGCCATCATTTATTTCATTTAGCGTACATCCTACTCCAACTTATAGGCTATTTTTCCATGTAATCTGATGTTAAAGTGAACTAGCGAGACCTAGCAAAGTTTTCGCTCAAAGAAACTTTTGCGTGAGCCAACTTCCTGAGACGGATTAGTTTGTTAGAACTGTGTTGACTGACCTCCGTCTACCTGAAAGTTGCTGTCCGTAAGGACTCTCCTCAACAGAGCAGGGTGCCGTACATTCACAGCAGGGCATGGGGGTATGAAAATCTGGGATCAAAAAGCAAAACATAAGAAGCCAGCGGTAATTCGTCGGTTGCTACCGGCATAAAATTCACAACCCCTTCTGCCCTTCCTTCCGATTTGTAAAGTTTACAAGCGATTATTCTTGCTTTACTATCTCT
>JAPDOI010001641.1:0-156819 GCA_029168955.1 Aplectana chamaeleonis
ATCGAAGCCGCCTGACAGTTTGGTCCATTCTCCGGGCTGTTGCTGCTCGGGCGAACTGGAGGAGCCCGGGCAGCAACATAAGCCGACCCGCAGTTTGGGAAATCGAGACGAACTGTCAGGCTGCTGGGAACCGAGAATTGCCGGAGGATAGAGTACCGCTCAGATTTCTCGCAAACACGGCATTTTGCGACGGTTTATGCAGCCGAATAACTCGCCTCAAAATTTAGGGACTTACTTTTCAAGAAAGCTTTCTTGTTCTTCTCAGTGCGGCGGATGCAGTTGTATGTAGAAGTAGTCTCTCTGGCTTCGGTACTTTACCGAAAAATTTGTATTTCCTTCCGGAATTCTCATCGATCACAGCTCAAAACATTTCCTGTGACGTGACTGTCTGTTCAATTCATTCTGATGGATTTCGAGGAGAGAATATGCCATTTTCGATCAGCCGTTCGAGTTGGATCTTCTATTTTTTCATGCTATTGTCGTGGTCCCGACGAAAGAGATTCAGAAATGACCGTAAAATGTAAAATCGAACCTTCTTCGAAGCGCATTATGGCTATTTGAGCTCTAAAAAACGCCTTTTGTGCAAGTAATCTGTGGTGCTGAACATGTGTCCGATTTATGAAAGTCGGTTTCCCAATGCTACTTTTGAAGGTTTTGGGACAAACTGGCATCTCCAACGCGTCGAGCGTTACTACTAGGGGGGACCGGAAAGCAGAGCCGTTTTTCACGCGGGCAGATTATGCGGAACCCAAACACATGCTCTGCTTACTTTCCTAATCTGCTTCAAATGCTCCTGCATGGTCGACCACGGTTGGTGAAGGCTATTTGACAATTCCTCTATTGTCTGCCACGGATTCGCTTCCACTCGTTGTTTAGTAAGCGGGCGAGCGGCGCTGTATCGTGCGGCGGCTCGATGATTGGTCGCATTGACAGATCGCCAATCACGGCTTCCATCATCGGTATCGCGCCGCGCCACGGTGGCACTCTGCTCAGCCTAACACGTCGTTATTCGACCTGATGATCTTCCTGATTGATACGAATCGGAAAGATCAAAATTCATTTGAACTTGGAAAATCACCTTTGTCATTCACGAATGTACAATGCATAAACGTAAACATCGCAAATGTTGTTGGTAGCAACTGTTGAGTTAGGTATCTACTTCCTTCGCCATACTCATAAAGCATGCAGTGCCGGATGTGTACAATACCGCTCGCAGGATTTGGTCAGAAGGCGCGCGAGGTCGGGTTTTAGCGTCTTTTTCGCCTTTTCCTTATAACTCACTTCGAAATCCACTCTGAGCCAAACTAGAGTGATATTCGTGATACTGGTGTCAAGGGCTACCAAACGATATAGCCCTTGTTGGGGTTTCGTTTTGAACTAACGAAATTGACAGGCAGGGGATACTGTATATCACCATTTGATGAAGGAGGGGGCTTGCCGTCATGTGTCTGTGTCCTCGTGGCTCCCACCAGACCTTCTGCAACGTGCTGGCTTTCTGTGACATCGCCGACTCGCGTGCTGCCTTTCCCCAGCACATGTTCGGCCTTGCACACTCCCCTATTCAGGCTTTCTCTCCAATCCAGGGTCAAGCAATGTTGGAAATTTTCCAAAGTGGGGGGTCGCCACCAAAGTCGAAGATTAAGGGGGAGGGGGTCGCACCGCCAAATTTTTTCGATTCCTTTTTTCGATTTTGAAGGCAGTGTTCACGATAGATTTCACTTCCGATATCTCCACGGTTTACGAAAGGTCTAGTGCCCTATATCTCAGACGATCGCCGCATTCAATGCGTGTCGAATATGCATTCAACTCGAAGACAAGGTGGTTTCGAGCACAGCCAGGGAACGTGCTACTAGGGAAGCACGTGCTCTTATTGTATTTCAAATTACAGCACGTGCCCCAACAATAAGCCATCCAATACGCGCATGATACACATTCAACTCGATGACAAAACTGTTATCCAAAAAAGCAAAGATATACGATGCACTCCTCTGATAGAAGGAGCTTAAGAGGTCGGCAAAGCTTCAAAGCCGGTATTAATAACCCAAAGCCCGCGGTACTTTTACCCGCCCGACCGCTGGAGGCCCTCGGTCCAACTCGCTGACGGCACCAGATCGGTCTCACGGCGATCTGGCCGCGTCGCACGTGTTGGTGTGTGGTACTAAGATAACGCGTTGCCGACTACCTTGCAGCACGTCACTCCTGCAGATTGAAATTTCATGGCACATGCTCCTGCTATAAAATTTTGCAGCACGTGCTGCTGTTTGGAGCACGTGCCCCTGTGATAGAGCCTTTCGATGGGTGTGGTCACTCGAGTTGAATGCATATCCGACACGCATTGATGCGGCGGTTTTCTGAGATAGTAAGGCATGCTTAAAAAGGACACGAAAGACGCGTTTTTGAGCCAAAATAGGCCCTCTCTTGTTTACGTTGATTTTTGAGTGTGGAGAAAATGACCGCTAGAAGGATGAAACCTATCAGTGCAATCAAGCGATCAGCTCACTTATCAGCACTTCCTTCACTTAATCATTCCTGTAATCTGAGTCTTCATTTGTTTTTTCGAGGGGGCGGATCTGGAGCACGGGGCGTGTCTGGGATCACCCCAAAAACGCTGTGCTTGCAGGTGCCGTTAATTACTGCCATTCCTGGCCTTTCGTTTTCTACCGTTCTTTCGACAGTGGGGAGCCTGGGATCCTCCCTCAGCCTATAATTTCACTGCACATGGTGCCAAGTCAACTGAGGATGATCATTGTGAACGCTGCCTTTAACTCCACTGCTACACCACAGAATGCGTTTCCTACACAACCACGAGATTGTTCAGATTTGTTTGTCAACCGCTGGGTGACTCCTAACTACTGTCAACAAATCTGCAAGTTATCCAAACAGCGAAAAAATGGCTTTTGGAGCTCCGCTTCCAGTGTCATGTACCACGCTCTGATGGGCCGTAACAGGTTCCGGTGGCAAATAGATAGAGTGATTATAAGAAAAAGCAAAGCCCTTTACCACTTATAAAAAGGAGAAATAAAAAAATTCTCTGTATGGAAAAAGTGGTGTTAAAGGCCGCATTTTTCCAAATGTCCCTAAATGTCCTTTACAGCCTTGATTTTCACCTTCTAGAAAGACGGTAGTCGAGCAAAAGATGCACCCACCTCAGATGGTAATTCTCTGAGAAGACATACGATTAAAGGCAGCATACTGACGCTCAGCAAGCATAGTCTGAGATAACAGCATAGATAGGTCCGCACGGCCCGTAGTACGTCGTCAACGACGTTTGAAGCGCTGAAAGCTGTCCAGTATGACAATATTTGACAATGTATGAGCAATCTTGCCTTCCACGCCCGTATCTTCACACCCCTTCCAGTAACAGAATGAGAATCGATACTTGAGAAAACATGTGATATATAACTATAACTTAGAATGATAGCACTATAAAAAGGGAGTGCAGTAGAGAAAAAACTCGATTTACCTCAATATAACATGTTTGTGCACTGATAAAATCCTCCATTTCAAGAGGTCAGCCAAAGTAGAGCGGCATTCTCGAAAGTGGACGAGAGTCAATAGGTATGCAGACATGTTATACTCAAGTAAACGAAGCTATTTCTCTCGTGCACTCCCATTTGATAGTGCTATCACTCTCAATTATCACACGTTTTCACAAGTATCGATTCTCATTCTGTTACTCGAAGGGGTGTGAAAATACGGGCGTGGAAGGCAAGATTACCCAAACACTGTCAAATATTGTCATCCTGGTCAGTTTTCAGCGCTTCAAACGTCGTTGACGACATGGTAGGGGCCGGGCCGGCCTATTTGTGCTGTTACCTCGACCATGTTTCTGAGCGTGTATGCTGCCTTTAACTAGATTTTTTCTAAAAAAAAAATTTCTCCTTATTTTCTATCTCACCATGTGCTCCCTCCCCCCTTTGCGGAAAGGAAAAATCGCCCAAAAGTGATTTTTTCACTTTGGCTAAATTTCGCACCCCCCCTTCATGGATCCTAATGATACTTCGCGTTTCCTATGGAAGGTTGGCGCAAACTCTGTGTCATATGTTATGACATAGGTGCATCGAGTTTGCGCCAACCTTCAATGGGAAACGAAAGTATCACTAGGACTCAAGCCGACTCTTCAGTTATTTGCTTGGCCATATTACCCTAAATTACACAAAGAAATTCAATTTTCTATGAAAAAAAGTCACTATAACCTCACAATGTCTGTGGCACGACTCTGGACCAAACAATGAGCTGGCAACGCGAGACTCCCTAGTTAAAAATTCGATGAATACTTATGAATATTTCACAACAATCCATTTTCTCATTGACCCCACCCTATCTAGTGCTGTTCGGCTTGAAGCTGCGTCCATGAAATTTTCAGTGCGTTTTCACATCCGGACAGTCATATACTAAATGTGGTTTTCATGCCCGAAACCCTACCTATCCTCTGGTTCCGAGCCAAATTTGTTTTGTTCCCTCGCGCGCTTGTGCGGAGCGAGGGTAGAGACAGCGAGAAAGTGCGAGAAGAAGGAGACGCAGCGTACGCGTGCAGACGGACGAGAACGGAAATAAATTTCACTCTGAAACAGAGGATGTGTGCCTTCAGGGCACCAAAGATCTTATGCTTCAATCTTACCGCACCATGTTTGTCGCCTAGCAAGGCGATTTCTGGATGAAATTGCAAGAGATATCATGGTAAACAATGTTCTTTTGTAATAGTCAACTATCCATCGTTTTACAGCCTCGCAAAAATTTTGACTTTTAGCGGGACTGAACCTGTGATTCCTAAATCGCCCAAAAATGCATCTTAGATTCGAAAAGCGATTAGCACAAGGGATTGAACAGAACTTTTCCGTTTTTTTCCATCACCGTTATCCTCTCCCTGTTGGTTGTGGCCTTTCGGCACTCCGTTTCCGAGTAAAACTCTTTTAAGCAAATTTTTGAGCACATAACGCTTTAGGCGTGAGTTATGGTGTGTGGCGTGTAGGTACACAAAAAAGTTACGCACAATTTTATCCGACGGCCGAATCTTTTTTGTTTTTTTTTCGCACGCTTCCTAGGCGTATTCTACGGAGCCTAGAAAACCTAAGGGCTCTTTCAGAGTTCGATCGCTCTGCGACGCGACCGAATGAAAACACCAGCATCGATCTGGTCGCGTCGCGCGATCTGGTCGCCGGCCTTTCAGACAAGATCGTGGAAAAGTCGCCCAATCGCGCGATTGGGCGACTGGCCAGATCGCGTCGCCATGCAGTGCACGGCGACGCGACCGATCGCGGCGACCGCTTCATATGTCCTCGATCAAATTCCTCTTTTTCACGTTGATTCGGGCAAAATAAGTATAAGTAGAGCAAAACAATCATAATACAAAACAATTATTATCATAAATTGATTGTTATCATTAAAAATCTACGATACACTTGAGGGTGACAATAAAACTAGGATCCAAACCACAATTGACAGTGTAGTTCAATGGTCTGAACAAAACCTTCTGCCTCTTTCCACTAAAAGTCAAGTACTACACCCACCTGGATAGAACTACTAATCCGGAAGGCGGTACAATATTATCAATGTTCTGTACCTGCATATTAACCTCAGTAAAGATTTAGGTTTTTGTCGATTGAAATAGAATTTTGATAAGCATTTGGATAGTATTGTTGCGAAAGCTGAGAAGAAACTTTTCCTTCTGTTCAAATCGCTGAAAACTAAAGGTCCATTACTTTTGGTTAGAATCTATAAAATTTAAGTTCGATCTGATCTTGAATATGGTACCTGTATCTACTTTCCTCATTAAAAAACCTGCGTTGCCAAACTACAAAGAGTGCCAAACAACTTCACAGGGAAGGTCTTCATAAGGTCTCTTGGCTTCACGTATAGGAGTATTCCCCGTGGCATAGTGAGGAATCGTATGCTTAATTTGGATACTTTACATTACAGACGCAAGCTACTTAATTTTTCAAACTGGTTCAATCAAATACTAGGAGAAAGGTTCAGCCTAAATTCCGTCAGCCGCGCACCTCTTTGTGGCGCAGCTTCTTCACCTTCAGAGCCGGCATAGAATACTTGAAAATGAGTCACCGATCAACTTCACTAAATTCAAAACACTTGTCAAAAATTACCTTCATTGTCAAGAAAGGATCTATCAATCGTTTTACGCTTTTTCCTTTCGAAACTTGTCATTTTTCAAGTTCCTCGATGTTTTCGTTGTTTTTCTGCCTTTCTATGTTTCTACACCTCTGCAAGGGCGTGTAATAAAGGTAAAGTTAAATGGCGAAGCACAATGCACCTTATCATAAATGAGTAGCCAATTGCGCGACACCGCGAACATGAAACAGGCGTCGATTAGAATGTGTACGTAAATGTGCGCGGTCGCCAACCGCCACTGGGCATCGACTTCCACGGCGACGCGACGGTCGCGTCGCGCCCACGATCGCGGCTCGTGCAGATGATCAGAACTCCTGAAAGAGGCCTAATTCTCCCGGCGCTCGCCCGGCTCCGCGCGTCGCGGACAGCATGATTCGAGCGCGCTTGCGCGCTGATTATGTAATAGCGGACGATTTCATACACGCATAAATGGCAGGTACGACCAGATGCATACGCAAATTGTAAAAAATGTTAGTAATATGCATAAATGTATAATATTAGAGTATTTTTTTATGTAATCTCGTGACTTCGGCATTGCGACAAAAATCTGCGGGCAGTGGTCATGCCTTCTGCAGAATAAAATCGAGTTGACATAAGCGATGCAAAAGTACAACAAAGAATTAATTGACCGGAATAGGCTGATTAGCTGATTTTCAAAAGATTCTGACAGATTTGATTCAAAGCTTCCCATTGAAGATATTTTTTTAGGGGGGGGGGGGCGGAAAACGCGACATTTGAGGACGGAGTTCCCGGAAATACCATTCTAAAAACCAATCATTCAGAATTATTGGGTGTGCCCACCTATAATCTAGGGTCCTCTCATCGAGTTTCAATAGATTACGGGTCTAAGGGTGTTGTATGGTAGCTCGGCTAGAGTCTCACAAGGAAACTCTCTTTGGTCAAAGCGGCCATTCCAAATGAAGTGTACTTTTTGGACGTAGAGTCCGAATATGCCTTTCGCGGCTGCCTGACTTTTCTGAAAGAAGTGATAGGCGTTCTCGGAGCTTCGCAAAAGGTAAGGGTACCTATGAGCCAGTTTTAGGGTGTGTTGAAATTTAAAAAAATCGGATTTTTGTCGAAATGTACATCGAATTCGTATTCAGCATCCCGATTCACACCCACATAGAAATTTTGAGGTAAATCTGAGGCTTTGACCAAACTACTGTATATCCACCGCAATCTGCCATAAGCTGTCAAAATCGAAAAACTGTCCTGAGATTCATGTTGAGCACTCTAAATAACCCTCACAAAAACTATCTGAGCCACACCAATCGTAGCATCTTGGAACACGTCAAAAATAGTTTCGCCTTCAAATTGACCTCCCGATGGGAAGCTTTGACGAAATTTGTCGAAAGCTTCGGGAAATCGAGAAATAAACTTCAGATTCGCGATCAGCGCCCCAAATTACCCTCCTGAGAGAATTTTGAGTCTTATCTGGGAAATTTTCCTCTAACGCTTTCTGATTCCTCTAACTGGTATAAGCAAACGCTCAACCGAAGTTCCGTACAGTTGAAAAACGCTATCATTTTCGCAAATTGTGCTTTCTTCTAAGCGTTGCCTAGGATTTGTTTTATGCGCTGAACACGTCTATAAGGTCAGTTTCCAGATTTTTGAATGACAACTGCGTTATAAAGGCTAAATAGGTACGGATATCAGGGAAAAGTTCCTATATATCTTTCAGAGTGATTCTGGGCAGCTGTGAAGGGCATATCCACTCCTACGCTCAAAAATTGTTCTAGAAAAATACATTTGAATTGGTATGGCCACTTTGGCTAGTAGTGGTTTCCTTGTCAGATTTTACCAAAAACTTCTCCGGTTGGGGTTACTCGGGACTTAAAGACAAAGTTGAAGTCTATTTGTCGACCTTTGGAATATAAAGGTGGGTTACCCCAGTTCAATGACATTATAACCGCCGGAACCTACAGTTTATCTTCCAAATATCGGCAGTTGGGCTCCAGATTACGTCCGTTGAAATGTTATTCGTGAAAGTTGGTTTCAACATACGTAATACTCCACTGAAAGTTTATTCCTTCTCAAAAAAACGAAAATAATATCAGGAAGGCTATTAAAATCTGTGTCAGGTTGGCAATGCAGCACATTGGTGTGTGATACAGCGAGGCAGCGCGCTTGAATCACACTGACCGCGACGCGCAGGGCCGGGTGAGCGCCGGGAGAATTAGGTTTTCTAGGCTCCGTAGAATACGTCCGCTTCCTACTTACTTCTTCGCTCTACTACTCAATAGTTCTGTTTTTACTTTTTTACCTGTTCTTCACCTTTTTGTGAGAATACCGGAGAAAGTTTTATGCTTTTCTCACCTTTTCGTGTTTCGCGCGCTAATTGATTGAAGTCTCGTGTTTTGAAATTTGATCGAACCTTGTCTTTAACGGTCTATAGGGACTTTAGGGCATTTCAGAGTGGCGTCGCAGAAAAATTCGCTGTCGCGGCGACGTGGTGAGAGATGTGGGGTGCTACGCAGCGCAAACCGTGCCGCGCGACGGGAGCGAACGTCGCGCTTTCAGAGTGGGAGCGACGGCGCGAGCTGGGAGCGACGTGTTGCGACGTTTTGCGAGGCAAATGGTCTCGACCATTTTTGTCGCTGTCGCTATTTGTCGCTGTCGTTTCTTCATATTAGTCAGTGTTCCTTCGTTACTATCTCGTATTAGTTAGTGTTCCTTCGTTACTATCTGCCCATTAACTCTCTGTGGAACCATTTTTTGCCTATTTCACTTGATGTTTGCCATCCAGGATAAATTTCGTCATGGTATTTAATTGTTTACCCAGGATTTATCTCCTCATGTCACTTTATTTGTCATCCAGAATTCATTTCGTCATGGTATTTAAATGGTCATCCAGGATTTATTTCGTCATGGCGTTTAATATTTTTTTGTTGTGGACACCATTACTATTATGCAAATCTTTTCAGTTGAAGGTGATTCTACTGGTGGTAGTGTCTCGTGGTATATTATTCGAAATCTAGAACTCGTTTTTGTTGATCGATTCCAGAATTTCTGAGATTGCAGAACACGCGAGGGATGGCACGCCAATATGTTTATGCGCTCTGATCAAACTTAAAGGGCAGCGAAGAAATAAGAGACGCTGAGAAAGAAATATGACGCGGCGGCAATCGATAGGCCACGCCTCTTTTCACTCGCTTTGAGGAGCGATGCCGCGTTTTTTTGAAGCACTCTGAAGAGTGAAATGACGTCGCTGCGAAATTCGCTGTCGCAGGTTTTAACCACAAAAAGAGTGCCGCGTATTCCAGTTTTTCTTCCATCTCTTGAAGAATTCCTGCGACAGCGAATTTTGCAGCGACGCCACTCTGAAAGCCCCTTATGTGTCATCTCAGAGGTTCATCAGTTCCAGAGCGATAAGGCTTTCTTCGAAAACGTAGAACTTTCGCTGATTTGAATATATAGCACGCTGAATAATGTTATACAGCCCACCCCCCCCCCATTCGGCTCTCGTAAACAAAACTGATGATAACCAATTGATAAAGTGTAGGGTATAAAAGAAGTGTAGAGCGGTGTGTCTTCATTCACGCACCGTCCACCTCCAGGGGCTAGCAGGAGAGGCTCTCCATGGACTAGAATGTAGGAAAGCAGCGCCGCCGGTGGTCAAGATCTAACAGAATCTGAATAAAAACTTAGAAAATTTTAGAGCCAAATCGAATGAGCCGATTGGGGGGTGGGCTGGATAAGAGCACCCTAGCACGCTGAATTTTCTTATAATAACTTGTTTTTGAGACCTTACTTTCCGTTCCAGTGTATATTGTCATTTGTGTTTCCTCTGTTCCTACACTTCCCTCCTTTCTGCTCTTAGGGCATTGGTACAATTTTATGAACAAAATCGGTTTCTATTGATTGGTCTGAAGAGGCGAGTATGCAGAAATGCAGGTACGCAAAAGGGCGTGGAAATTTATGCAGCGGCGACAACTCCGTCGCTGGAGACCGGCTGTCGCTGAAGTATACCATGCCCTTAGCCCTTACACTGTGTGGCTGACGTTTAGGCCGAAATCGGGTAGGGGCACATAAGAACTAACTCTTCTATTTGTTTACACAAGGGTTGAGTTGATCGCAAAACTCTTGGCTCCGGGCGAGATTGAACCAGCATATTCCTTTCTGGGGGAGCGCCCTATCGCACTGCACCACCGAAGCCCCAGCGCCGCTCTCATTGAACTGCTCGGTAAATCTTCACCGAAGCTATCATCCCTCGCCCGCATAGCGGGATGAGACAGGTATACATATCGTCATAGACTATATAACAGTCGTAGACCTGTCAGGACGACGACCTAGTTGAGCCTCACACGATTTTTGGAAGTTTTTTTTTGCCGTAAATATCAATGCTGTAACTATCATTTGTCATCAAATAGGATCATCAAACAAAACTGAGGCGTGAGAAGTCATAAGATTTGTTAGAAATAACATCTGAAACGAAAAAGCGATTATACCCGAAAAAGTGTAGAACATGATAGTCGATTCTTAGCTTCTGACTAGTTTTCCACCCTTTGTCTGCGCTCTAGCTTTTGGGCCTAAACGTCTAACATCTTGTTGCACAATTGCTTCTACAAAGATCGTCTAGTTTGTGTCATTCGAAGTTAGACGGTGCCATACCTTGGTTGTTCAAAGGCTGTCCAAGAAGTTTATCGGTTGAGAAAGGCTAAGCTTCATGTCATACAGCTGCTACAGTGCGTTGCATAATTATACGACATTCCCCAATTTCCGCGATTCCGAACTTCGCGTCATTTGACGAGACAAACGGTAAACGCCAATCAATGCAGCACCCTCGAAAACCCCTGGGTACGGATGCTTATGAAATCAAAGCAATTTGTGGGAAAGTGGCAACGGAAATTGTCAAAAATGACCTCTGCAAAATTATACCACATAGCTGACGTTTTCGCAGAAATTTCGATACTAGACCCTCGGTTTCGGTTCTTTCATGGCGACAACAATCAGGAACATCAAGTTACTAGTCGTTAGAATCGCCTTGACCCTTAACTGCTTCGAAAACTCTTTCGCCTGATTCCACCCAGCTTTTTGCGAACGCCCCTTACATTCTGCGCCATTCGCCTGTAACAGCTAGTTTGGGCTTCTTCTTCTTCTTTGCAGCCACATAGAGGGTTTTGTCATAGGCGGAGAAACTGGGTGACCAGTACTGGATTCGTCCATAGATCCATTGTGGTCAGCGTGGTAGGTCTCACCGGACAGTTAAACAAATGTGCTGTATCGTGGACGATAGTACCGCAGTCCGGACAAACATCAGATTTGCTGCTGTCATTCTCGCTGACGTAGGACATGAGCACTGTAGAGTGACCACAGCGCAGCGGCGCGAGTGTGCATCTCGCCCTTCTTCCGAGTTGAGTCTCGGATTTGCGGACTGGGGGCGGTACCTCTCCTAGTATAGGATTCTTCGCCGCCTTTTCAAGATGACACCTTACGAACTTGGTGTGCTCTTCGCGCAAAAGACGGAGTCGTTCTTGCTGTGAGTCGTGTCATCTCTGCAGGTTGACTTTGCTTAGAGCATCGGCAATTGGCTGTCTTTTGGCTCTCTCTCTCTAACGGGATTAAGCGCTCTCCATGACGGATGGTTTGGTTGTTTTATAATATTGATACCGAATTGTTGGGCTTGCAGCTGACAGTGCTCCCTCACTGGTAGTAAACTTGTTTCGACATGCAAGTGCTCGACTGGGGAACTCCTGGCACAACCGGTGACGATACGAAGAGCGGCATTTTGTACTCGTTGCAACTTCGTCCACGAGGATTCTGAGACGAGATGTTGCCATACCGGTGCGGCGTATTCCAGGGTGGGCTGAAGAATCGCCTTATACGTTGTTAGTATAGTTTCCTTGCTGCAACCCCATGATGTACCGCCCAGTGCCCTGAAAACATTGAGCTTAGCTTTAACGACTGCCTGCTTTTGTTTGGTATTTTTATGGAGCTTGAGCGACGGATCAAGCACAAGACCGAGCAGTTTTGGAAATCGAGCCGCTGGTAGACGGTTTCCATCCCACTCTGCATCTGGATGAGCGTTGTGCTCGGATGGGTCAGTTGTGAGGACAGATACCGTTGACTTGGAACTGGAGATCTTTAGCATCTTCTCATCGAAAACGTTCTTCAGCGTGATCAGGTACTCCTTGATCTTGTTGACGGCAACATCTATATTCCGATCTCGACCCACGATTGTTATGTCATCGGCATACGCGACAACCTTGATATCCTGTGGCGGTTCAGGCATATCCTCGAGGTACAGACTGAACAAGGCTGGCGATAGGACACCGCCCTGTGGAACTCCAGCTGCGATAGGAATGCTGTTCGAGACGTGATTCTGAAACATAACTCGAGCTCGTCTCCCCTTGATAAATGCTGATATCCAGCGTTTCTGCCATGGCGGTATTGATGATTTCAGTAAGTTGCTTGACAGGACTCCATGGTTAACTGTGTCAAATGCCTTGGTGAGATCTAAGGCTACAGCCACATTTCTGACAGAGTAGTTGAGGTGGACCATGAGCAAGAGTTAGAGAGATTGGACGAGACTAGAGAAATGTCTGGGCTGGAGGATTGGCCGTTGGTAGGGAGACGAGTGGGCTGATCATCGTTTAAGATGACCAGGTCGCATTCCTCTGCCCAATCTTCGACGTCCTTTCCTCTAACATCAGAGCCAAGAGACGAGCAAAAAGTGTGAGGGTTGAAATCGCCCGCGAAGACAACTGAGGATGAAAGGGAGTAGTCGTAAAGCTGCTTGAGAAGTGGAATAGGATTGTAAGAGGAGGGCATGAGGTAGTAGGTGGAATATATATATATATATATATATATATATATATATATATATATATATATATATATATATATATATATATATATATATATATATATATATATATATATATATATATATATATATATGTTGAAGAGAGAAATAGGTGTTTTGAGAGGGAGATGGATTGGAAGATACTCGAGAGTACCATCCGTGGGGATGTTAAGTATGAGGTGGGAGGGGAGAGAAGATAAAACAAAGGTTGAAACTCCTCCGCCAAGAGCTGACCTTGGAGCATGGAAGGCAGTATAGCCCGGGATATTAGGATGAGGACGGGTAGTAGATGGAGAGAGCTTGGTTTCTTGTACCATGATCACGTTTGGATGGTAAGTACGTGCAAAGAGAGAGCTGAGAAAACTTGGCACGAAGGCCGTTGAGATTGATATGTACAATGGAAAGGGAGCGACTTTAGTTGGAGGAATCAGAGTGAGAAGGTGAGCATATAACACAACGAAAAGAAGGGTTATGATGCTTCAAAGAACTGAGACCCGAACAAGAAAAGTGCACCCACCGTTGGCATCCAAAGCATTGGACGCTGGTCCCATTCCAAGTGACACCTCTGTCGCATGTGGCACATGGGTACTTCTTCTTCTGAGCGGGTCGAGGATTCCTTTTCACGCCTGCCCTTAGCAGGAGAATCCGAAGGAGAGACGCGGCCGGCCAGCACCTCTCCCATGACAAAAACCCTCTTCGTGGAGGGGATGACGTCGGTTTGCACGGAGGCGATCTTCTTGCCTCCACACTGCCACGGCACGAACGTACGACATCTCGGCAGCTTAGGCGGAGGTACATTCTCGTAATGTCTGCTCTGGATGTAGATTTAACGCCCGAGAATACCTCACGTTTTTTACTGGGTTGAGGTCTTTCGAGCCGGCCGGCCATTCTAGGAAATTGGCATGATCGGACTGAAACCAAGCCTGTGTCGTCCTACTGACAAAAAGAGAAGGGGGATACGAACTAGAAAGCAATGGAATTGATTTTCCGACCTATTCTGATAATCTGTGATGTTATAAAGTCATGTAGCAAAACCTGGTCCAGCTTGCCATTCCTCCTCAATCCGGACCAATACATTATTCTTTCTCCTCCATAGTTCTTACACGAGGATAAGTGTGGGTCCTTTTGTTGACCTCTCCAATGCTTAGAATACTTACTCAAAATTAATAAATAGATTAGAATATATCAGGCTCGTTTGGCTGAACTTGCTTTCAACAGATTCAAAAAAAAATTCCGAAGGATCCACCTACGAACCCGAACTTTCCATAAGTAGGAACTTTGGACGAGAAAGAATAGTGTATTGGTCCGGATTCTGGAGGAATGGCAAGCTGCATCAGGTTTCGCAACATGACCTTGCAACATCACAGATTATCAGAATGTGTCTGAATATCAATTCCAGTTCTTTCTAGTTCGTATCCCCTTCTCTTCTTTTCAGTGAACGACGCAGGCTTGGTTTCAGGCCGATCATGCAAATTTCCAAGAATGGCCGGCCGGTTCGCAGGACCTCAACCCAGTGAAAAACATGTGAGGTATTCTCGGGCGTTAAATCTACGTCCAGAGCAGACAATACGAGAGTAAGGCTCCGTTTAAACTAGCCGTTATAATCGAGTGGGCGCAGATTGAAAAAGGGCGTTCACAGAAAGCTATGTTAAAACATGCCAAACGGAGTTTTCGAAGTTACTCAGCGTTAAGGCAATTCTGAAGTCTATTAATGTGATGTTTCTGATGGTTCTCGCCATGAAAGATCCGAAGCAGAAGGTCTAGAATCGAAATTTCTGCGAGAACGTCAGCTATGTCGTATACTTTTGCAACGGTCATTTTTGACAATTTACGTTGCCAAGTTCCTGCTAGTTGCTCTAATTTCATGAAAATTCGTACCCAGGAGTCTTCGAGGGTGCTACATCGATTGGCGTTTACGGTTTGTGTCGCCGAATCACGCGAACTTCGGAATCGCAGAAACTGGGGTATGTCGTATAATTTTGCAACGCCCTGTATAACCGGTTGTACCAGGTTGTTCAATAAGTTTGTCGTTCGATAAGAGAGGGCGTTGCTACTAGCCCATTTTTTTTTGTTTTGTTGGTACACTTTTCATATGAACGTATGTGAAGTTTCATTCCGATCTGTCAATTCATTTATTGTTTACAAGCCATTTAGTGTCGCCATGTCACAGCAAAGTGTATAATGATTGTTGACCTACAATTAGAAGAGTGGAAAGATGGTTTGCTGAATTTATACGTGGTCGTACAAGCCTTGAAGACGATCCACGTGAAGGACGTCCAAAAAGCGCATCAACACCAGAAATCAGCCAAAATACAGGATATGGTTTTGGAAGATAGTCGATTGACTGAAAGAGATTTATTAGAGGCTCTACACTTCTCATTAGGCAGTGCGAGCCATATTTTTAGTGAAATTCTGGGTTTTAGAAAGCTGTGTGCACAATGGGTGCCGCAGTCGCTAACAATAGAACAAAAACACATTCGACTGTGACTTTCTCAGCAACATTTGGAGCGTTTTAAAAAGGATAAAGTGGATTTCATGCGTCGATTCTTCACTTTGGATGAGACTTGGGTCTATCACCATGATCCTGAATCAAAAGAAGAGGCTAAAGAGTGGTGTGAACCTGGTTGCTCGGCTTCGAAACGAGTTCGTGTCCGGAAATCGGCGAAGAAGGTTATGGCATCAGTTTTTTGAGAAGCGAAAGAAAGTTTGTTTGTGGATTACTTGCAAACTGGTAAAACAATTATTTCTGAATATTATTGCAACCTTTTGGACCACTTGAAGGAAAAAATTCGTGAAAAAAGACCCGGTTTGCAGAAGAAAAATCCTTTTTCATCAGGACAATGCACCGTGTCACAAGAGCATTTTGACAATGGCTAAAATCCATGAATTAAAGTTCGAATTGTTGGAGCATCCCCCGTATTTACTGGATTTGACCCCTAGCGACTTCCATTTGTTCCCAGAACTCAAAAAGTTTATGCATGGCAAGCGTTTTTCATCAAATGAAGAGGTCATAACGGCTGTTGAAGCGTATTTTGCAGACCTTCCAGATTCTCACCTCAGGGATGGAATCCACAGATTTGAGGATCGTTGGAGCAAGTGTATTAATGTTCAGGGCGACTATACTGAATAATAAAGTATATTGAATCATAGATGCTGCCGAGATTTCGTACGTTCGTGCCGTGGCCGTGTGGAGGAAGCAACATCAACTCCGTGCAAACCGACATCAACCCCTCCACGAAAAGGGTTTTTGCTATGGGAGAGATGCTGGCTGGCCTCAGCTCTCCTAAGGATTCTCCTACAAAGGGCCGGCGTGGAGAGGAATCCTGGACCCGCTCAGAAGTACCCATGCGCCACGTGCGGCAAGGATGTCACATGGAGTAAGACAAGCATCCAGTGCTTCGTATGCCAAAGGTGGGTGCATCTCTTCTGTTCGGGTCTCAGTTCTGTGAGGCATCATAACTCTGCTTTTCGCTGTGTCCTATGCTCATCACCTTCCAACTCTGATTCCTCTACCTCCAATCGCCCACTTTCTATTGTACATATAAATCTCAATGGCCTTCGTGCCAAACTATCTGAGCTCTCTCTCTTTGCTCGTACTCACCATCCAGATGTTATAATGGTTCAGGAAACCAAACTTTCCCCCTCTGCTACCTCTTCTCACCCAAATATTCCTGGCTATACTTCATACCATGCTCCAAGATCGTCTTTCGGTGGAGGAGTTTCAACTTTTGTACTATCCACTCTTCCTTCTCACCTAATTCCCAATGTCCCTACGGACGGTACTCTCGAGTACGTCCCCATCCATCTCCCACTCAAAACTCCCCTATCTCTCTTCAACATCTACATTCCCCCAACTACATCTTGTCCCCCAACCTATAATCCTATCCCTCTTCTAAAACAACTCAACGACTGCGCCCTCTCACCCTCAGTCGTCTTCGCGGGCGACTTCAATGCTCATACCTTTTGCTCTTCACTTGACTCTGATGTTAGAGGAGACGACGTCGAGGAATGGGCGGAGGAGTGCGACCTGGTTATCCTAAGCGATGATCAGCCCACTCGCCTCCCTTCCATCGGCCTATCTTCTAGCCCAGACATTTCGCTCGTTTCCTCCAATCTTTCTAGTGCCTGCTCGTGGTCCACTTCTACAACTCTGTCTAGTGATCACATTCCCATTTTCGTCCATATTGATCTCTCAAATTCTCTAGCCCCTTATTCTGGTATTCGTCACCGTTCTTATCTCAATTTAGGCCTTGCAGACTGGAGCCTATTCAGAGAGGTTGCACTCACCGAGCGGCTGAATATCCATGGAATGGCGATGTGCATCAGAAAGAGCGTCACATATCTGACGCTATCCGGAAGGCTATGAAAGCGGCCATACCAGAAGGACGTGTGAAAACTTTTTACCCTAATGTCACCAGGGAAATACTTCAGAAAATCAGGACAAGAGATGAAAAGAGATCTGCCAACCATCTGGACCCGGAGGTCATTGAACTTGACGACGAGATTAGAAAAGACTTGGACAGGCACAAGAAAGACAAGTGGCAGAAGTTCACTGAAAAATTGAACTTCAAGGCAGATGGTGCTGCTACATGGAAAATCCTGAGAAAACTCCGGAAAAACCACACCCGCCACCGTATCTACTATCGAGTTTGAGAACAATGTATTCAAGTCAGGACAAGATGCCGCTTACGCTCTGGGCAAGAGCTTCTTCATAACATGTGCGAAGCGTGGCCCGCAAAACCGAGTGACAGTAAAGGAACTGTGCCGCCTTCCGCTTTTGGGCACGGCTGATGCCTTCACTTCTGCGCAGGTGGAGAAGATTATAGAGGAAATGCGTAATTCCAAAGCCATTGGACCTGACGGAATCTGTCCAGCAGTCCTAAAGAAGCTCCCCAGTGAATTTCTCTCGCTGCTCACTGATTTAATGAACACATCATTCCGAACCTGCATGATATGACTATCATGTGCCAAAACCGCGACATACAAGTGACTGTGAGCAAGATCAACGAGTACCTGATTGATTTGAAAAGCTATTTCGATAACAAGATGCTCATTGTCTCAGCTGCCAAGTCTTCAGTATCAGTTTTCACAACGGACCCCAAAGAGCGCAGCGCCCATCCCGATGTCAGCTGGGGTGGAGATCGCCTGCCTGCTGCTCGCTTCGTCAAACTACTCGGCCTTATACTCGATCCGTCGCTGAAGTTTAACAAGAACACCGAGCAAAAGCAAGTAATTGTAAGAGCTAAACTCAATGTGCTAAGGGCACTGGGAGGTACATCATGGGGCAGCAGTAAGGAAACTATTCTGACCACATATAAGGCTATACTGCAGCCCGCCCTAGAGTATGCGGCACCGGTTTGGCAGCACTTAGTATCGGACTCATCCTGGACTAAGGTGCAGCGTGTACAAAACGCTGCTCTTCGGATCGCCACCGGATGTGCTAGGAGTTCGCCAATCGAGCATTTACACGCCGAGACACGGGTGCTACCAGTAAAGGAGCACTGTCAGCTCCAGGCCCAGCAGCTGTACATTAACATCGTCAAGCAGCCCAACCACCCATCTTGGAGAGCACTTGAGCCTGTAAGAGAGAGAGGCATCAGAAAACCTTTTGCCGATGCTCCAGATAAAGTCGATCTGCAAAGATGGCACGATTAATATCAAGAACGCCTCCGTCTGTTGCGCGAGGAGCACACCCATTTCGTCAGAGGGTATCTGGAAAGAGCGGTTGTTAATCCTATTCTGGGTACTGTGCCGCCTCGAGTTTCTGAGTCTGAGTCTCAGCTTAGTAGACGTGCCAGATGCACTCTAGCCTCGTTGCGCTGTGGGCACTCAACGTTCCTGAAGTCCTACGTGAACAGGATCGACAATAGCACTCCCGACGTTTGCCCGGACTGTGGTGGTCCTGGCCACAATACCCTACACTTATTCAACTGTCCAAAGAACCCTACAACATTGACTACAATAGAGCTTTGGACGAATCCAACGCTGGTCGCCCAGTTTCTGAACCTATAGCAATTACTCTCTTCGCGGCTGCAAAGAAGAAGAGAAGATTGAACCATAAAACTGTTTTTCCTATCGAGCGACAAAACTTATTGAAGAACCTGGTAATTTCTCGGAAGCTGGATAAATTCTGTCCAAATGAGGCTGTCGGCTCACTGAGATACAGCTCACTGGGATAATGATCCTTATTTGTCTGATATTCCTGCTAATCGATTCTTACGTCGGCTAAATACTGTTGGGACGGTCAATGAACACGTCCGCCAACCGCGTAGGCTGACAGTCTCATTCGGACAAACTTTATATAAGGTTGGTTAGCACCGCGCTATTCTAATCAAGGGAAAAACTAACCGGCATCACTGCCAAGCACTCCATTCTTCCAAAGGGTCGAAACACTGCTCTGCTTGGGCATACGGTCAAGTGGTTACTGCACCGCGGGACAACGGGGGGGGGATGAAACCTTCGAAAAATGGGAATTCGAGGGAGGGTGCGTAAAAATGTTGCGCCACAAGTGAGAAGTTTGGGTGTTTTCGATGGAATCCAAACTGACACTCCCCGATACTGGATTTTGGGATGAAGGGTTTTGGTCATTCCATAATGTTCTACGTCCCCTCATCTATTTGTTCATTCAAAAAATACTCATGATTTTTTTTCAACCCTTGAAACGTCACGACCTCCTCCAATTTTCTTTTTCTCCAAGAAATTTCACTACCCCACCACCCGCTGGCAAGCTATTCAGTCGTGCTGGACCCTGGTGACGCTAAAGACTTAGCGCGACTATGAGTATGTCACGTCATCGGCCGGCCTGCGACGCTGAAACGCGTAACAACTGCCACGTGCGCCACTCGGCGGCGTTCAAACTTCCGCCGCCGAGCTGGGCCGCGTGATCAATATGACAGAAATACACTGTGCCGCACTGTTCGCCGACGGGAAGTATGAGGGATCCGAGATGCTCAACCTACGCGTGGTGGATCTGTGGAGTCGACTACCACGATCAAGAAGACTCATCAAACGAGCGTTTTTTCTGTGTGGGAGTGTAATTGCTGGCTGTTACACTCCTTGGTATTCTACTGTTACGAGCTGGCATTGAGAAGAATCTTTGACCGCGAAACAAGACTCCGCGATATCCATGCCGTCTTTGTGGATTGTCAGCACAACATGCGAGCATCCAGTGCAGTGGTTGCCTTGGCTGGGTACACCTCAAGTGTTCGGGGTTAACTACCTACAATGATTACACTGATGCCTATTGTTGTATGTCTTGTATTAATTCACCTTCTACGGTGCCTATTCGTAGTCTCAACATTTTTCAACTCCATATTAATGGCTTGCGTGCCAAACTTATGGAACTTACATTGTACATTGAACGCTCACAACCTGATGTCATCCTCCTACAGGAGACCAAATTTAACGTGTCCTCCCCTTCTCAGCCCTGCCTTCCCGGCTATACATCCTATCATATTCCCCGTTCATCACATGTTGGTGGCGTGTCAACTTTTGTAAAATCTTCAATTCCATCTCACCTTATTGACCTCCCCAATGATAATGTTGTTGAATGTATAGGAGTTCATATAGTATTGCAAAGCTTTCCTCTGGATATTGTCAATTTTTACATTCCCCCATCCACCTCTTGTCCCAACTCATTTGATCCCACTCCATACTTACATGATGTATATTCAATCCTCTCATCTTCATCTGTTGTCATGGCTGGTGACTTTAATGCTCATTCCTCTTCCTGGTTCTCCTCCTTAGATCCCGATGACAGAGGAGAACTACTTGAGCTTTTTGCGGATAATTGTGACCCAATTCCTATAAATGACGATTCTCCTACTCGTTTCCCGTCGACGGGCAGACCCTCCTCACCGGATGTCACGTTTGTCTCCACTTCTCTTGTCATGCCTTGCAGCTGGTCCACATCTGTGGCAATGGGCAGTGATCATGTACCTATTTGAAAATCATTGGATCTTTCTCTTAATAGTCAGCTTGCACCCTTTTCTGGCTCCCGTAGCAAATGCTACACTAACTACAATAAGGCTAACTGGGTCCTGTTTAAGGAGGTGCTACTCAGCCGGGTAGCCAACTATCCGCTAGCTGGCTCTGTTCATGACAAAGAGAAGTTCGTCGTCGGCACCATATGCGATGCCTCCAGAATAGCCATTCCGACCGGTCGTATAACAACGTTCCACATTAATGTACTAAAGGAAGCACGAGCTAATCACACAACAGGACGACAGACGCAGAACTGATCCTTCCGATCCGTGCATTTCATTACTATCAGAGGAGATCTCTAAAGTGCTGAACGACTACAAGCAGAAACGCTGGAGAGAGTACGTCGAATCCATCAATTTTGCGACTGATAGCAAACAAGCGTGGACCATTCTAAAACGACTATCTGGGAAGAATATGGCACCTGCGCGCAATATGCTTGAGTTCCCCTCGGGCAGATTTGAATTCGGATAAAAGGCTGCCTGTCAGCTTGGAAAACTCTATGCTTCTGCTTCATCTCGCCGCAACAAAGAGCACAGATGTACTTTACGTGCGATCAGAAAACTCAGTCGACATGACGTACCTGCCATACCTGCTTCTACCATCTCTACCGTCAAGTCGATGAAGAATTCGAGGGCAGAAGGACCAGACGGCATTCCAGCCGTTCATCTGAAGCATTTGCCGGAACAGCACGCAGAGGTACTCAGTGATCTTATCTATTCATCGTCTACCACTGGTATTATTCCCTGCTCGTTGGAAACAAGCGACTGTTCTCCCCGTTCCCAAGCCTGGCAAACCAGAAGATAAAGCAACGTCACACCGTCCAATATCCCTATTGTCCCCTATCGCTAAGTTGGCGGAAAAACATAAACCCGCATCTCCAGGGCGCACTACAGCAGAACGTCCATCAGCATGGCTTCAAAAAGGCGCAATCCACCATCACCGCACTACCGTCAATATCTGAACACATCATTGCCGGTTTCAATGGGAAAGCTCCCGCCGGCAGAAGTCTGGTCGTAGCAGTTGATCTGACTGCCGCTTTCGACAATATCAGCACTTCCTTGCTATCAAAATCGATTCTGGACTGTGATATGCCCGACTGGTGCAAACGATGGACTGACAACTTCGTCAAAGATCGCTCCATACGTGTGAAATTGTTAAATTCGACGGACACCTGTCGAAGTCGGTTCCCTTGAAGGCAGGCGTTCCTCAAGGTGGAGTATTATCACCAAGCCTATTCTCCTTATATCTATCCGATATTCCGAAGCCGCCGCCCAACATCCATTTATGTCTGTATGCAGATGATATCACAATTGTATGCACTGACTCTGTTATCGATCGTGCCACTACGGAGATGAACAAATACCTCTGCAGCCTGGCCAATTTTCTCGAATCGAAGCAGCTAAAGGTCTCTCCTTCAAAGTCTAGCGTCACTGTGTGCACTACTGCAACGGCTGAGCATCAGTTACATCCCAGGGTTCTCTGGGAAGGTAACCAGTTGCCCCTCTCTAAGCACCCTCGGCTACTTGGAATCTTCCTGGATCCTTCACTGTGTCTAGTGAAAACACGCGCATCCGAGCTGCAACTGCCAACACGCGAAACAACATCCTCCGTGCTCTGGCGGGTACCACCTGGGGTAGCACAAAGGAAGTTTTACGCACAACATATAAGGCCATGATACAGCCTACTCTGGAGTATGGAGCCCCGATATGGACTAGACACCTGTCGGACGCCCCTTGGAGCAAGCTACAACGTTTACAAAACACTGCACTTCGTTTCATCACTGGCTGCCCAAAATCAACACCTATATCCCATCTTCATCAAGAATGTGCCGTACTTCCTGTCAAACAGCACTGCCAACTGCAGTCACAACAGTTCCACATTGGCATAGTCAAGAATGCCACACATCCCAACTACCCCCTCTTGTCATCAGATCCCCATCCCCGTAATATTCGCACACCGCTGCATGCTGCCATTTCTACAGTGTATCGTCAAAGATGGGCCACCTCTGAGCTCACAAGGAAGAGACTGCAGCAAATCGAGCACACCAGATTCGTGTCTGAATAGTGTGCGCCTCGTACGGTCGATGACAGTGAGAAGACTCTGCCCAGACGCTCCCGCGTCGCTCTAGCGGGTCTACGTTGCGGTCATTCTTCGTACCTCAAGGCCTACGTACATAGGATCGACGAATCGGTCCCGGATAAATGTCCTGACTGTCAAAGTACTGGTCATGATTCACTACATTTATTTTCATGCTCTGCCAGACCTACTTCTCTGTCTGCTCGTGATATGTGGAACAAGCCGAGTGATGTTGCCGCTTTTCTGCGCCTATGAGAAGAAACTCCAATCTGGCTGATAAGAAAAAGAAGGAAGTATGAGTTCGGCTTTTACACAACTCAATATATTACTAGACGAACTTGCACCTACGCATACTTCTTCACTCTCCCTGGTTGATGGTCTTTAGGTGGCAACAATGTAGGAAGTCTAAGGCGTCGTTTACACTTCCGCCGCCGGGAGGCGCGGCGATGTGCAATCCTATAAGGGGTCGTTTATACTCCCGCCGCCGAGCGGCGTGGCAGAGTCCATTTCTTTAATATTGATCACGCGGCACGATCAATATTATTTAAACGACCCCCAAAAACGATGGTGGGCGGATGTGTCTCGCCATTGGACTCCATGGTGGCGCTTTTCTGGTCCTCTTTCATTTAAAAACCTGCCCGTATCTCTACGACTCATTTGCCGCACATTTGCCACCTTTATGCCAACGTCCATTCACCTTCAACTTCGAGATTTCAGAAAAGTCATGTTTGGCAGGTATCGCAACACTCAAATCGCCGTGCTTAGGGGTCGTTTATACTTCTGCCGCGGCGCGGCGCGGCGAGATGCAATACAGCCATATCGATCAAGCGGCGCCGCCGCGAGGCGTTTAGAGTTTTCTGCTTGAAATCTTTCAACGGTGCCACACGCGGCCGCCGCCTAGGTGCTGCCGCGCCGCCCGAGGAAAGCAGGCGGCGCGGTGGCCGCGTGCGATCCGCATTGACATAGTATGCTTCTTTTGCTTTGGTATTTCATACACATTCTCAATTTTGCTCTTCTGATTCATATCTAAAATTCCTTCCCAAGGTCCTTGCAGGGTTGAGCAGGCCGTTGTGGCGATTTTCGTCGCGGCTACGACCCCCCCCATTCTCTTCTTTTTCAAAAAAAATCCCAAATTTTTACGACCCCCCTGGGACCAAAAATTTTCAAAGCTTTATTTAGTGTCTAATTGTCAATTTTGTCAAAAAAGTGTCAATTTTCTAAACAGCTTCTCTGTTTATAATCTGCTTTTATATTGTTTAAAATGCATAGGTCTCGCACGCGACTGACTATTTCCACCTCATTTTACCTTATCATGTGGTTTGAAAAAATCCTATTTTTCTCCAAAGATTTAATGATCCCCCGTTGTGACCAGTCACAACGCTGCTCAACCCTGGGAAATCTTTTTTGAAGACTATCCGCTTCCTGGTGCTGTGTTATGGTACGAAAAATTATAGATGTTCCTTTGCACAAGAAAGTACTCATTACAATCGGCCTTGTGTTGTGTCAGAGATACTCCAGGCTGTGTTCAACGTCATTCTGCGACATCGCCGCGCAAATTCGACGCAGCCCGTTTATACATCCTGGTGGCGCGATTTTTCAAGCGGCGCGCCGCGCCGCTCCGCGGCGGAAGTATAAACGACCCCTTACGAGCTCTAACCCTGATAGTGGTGAAATGTCAATAATGTATTAACCTTATATGTCACGTTCCTTGTATTCATCATCGGAGTAGTTTTTTTCTGTCGAATTTTGTGAAAACGAATCTCGAACAGTCACTGGGAGCCTTTCTGTACCGCTAATGCATTCGCAGTCACGTATTGATCTTCCCAAACTAGAACGTGTCGGCGGTGGCTTGTTTTTGTGCGGCATAAATATTGGAACCGCTTGCGCTGTTCGCCCGACCAGTTCGTCATTTTGCGTCTCGATATGGGACGATTCCTCGCCGGCCTGACGCACTTTTTCAAATGTTTAGACTCCTATTCCATGTGCTTAATAGTCTTGTTGATGCAGAGCAAGTTCTGGTTCCTCAAATAACGTCGCATTTAGAGGTGACTCCAATAGATGAATCAAATCATTAAAATTTTCGTCTTTTGATAAATCGCCTCAAAATTTGTCGTCAGAAGCCAGGTGGTGAGAGCTTGCCCCCCCTTTTTTTTCTTTTTGTGGCAGGCCTCCTACTGCACTCTCACATGACATCACCCGTCTCGTGTGGCGTAAATATTGATGGCGCGTGCACTACTTGAAGTGCAACCGGATCGTCGACGGGTTGGTGGGAAAAATGGGACGATCGCATTGCTCCGCTAGGGGTTCCCTGCCTTCGTTTCACCATCGAAGGTTTTTTCACGAGTTTTGTTTAATTTTATGTTTCCTAAGTCAAATGTGGTGTTTCTGTTCTTGGCTTGAAGTATAAATTGGAATTTGGAACTGAATATTCTGATTATTTTTTGGAAGGAGTAGCGCTTGTGCTCTCAAACAACCTGCTTTTGTATTTTGTATGTCGCATTTTGTCCCTCGGTGTTGGTCCACGGGTGAGCGGGGGACTTCACACAAGCCCGTGACGGTTAAAATCTGCGGGCCTTCCCCCGAGCTACAGTACCCCTAGCCCTGGCAGGACCAACATGGATTGGTGGCGCCTACGCAACCATGGCTTCATATCATGCTCAAGCGACCATGGATTCATAATCCATGTCGGTCTCGCAGAGAACAGGGTTGCTGAAGATCGAGGGCAGACCCGTAGATTTTGGCCGCTACTGGTTTTTGGAGTTCACGACCAAAGTCCGGGAGAAAGGAGGATCGCAGGACATCGCGGCGAGAAAAGATGAGGCCAAGGTCAGGCCAACCGTTAAGTCCTACCTTAGAAGATCTGTGACCCACTTCAATTACGACCTGAATTTCCTAGAAAAAACCAATCTTGCCGAATTGTCGTTTGCGGTCAAAATTTGTACGTTCGTCGTCCTAAGATTTCATTTTCGGGCCAAACTTCGCGACCGCACGCTTTCACTGTCTGCAGCGCTGCTTTTACACGGAAAGTGTTAGTTTACGCGATTCTTCTCTTGAAGGGCAGTTCACGATAAGAACGGCCTTTGAGCTTCTACCGGAAATCGAATGTAATGTACCAGGGTCCTATTCAACAATTATGGCGAAAAAATGGCTAAAAACGAGCCCTAGATAACCGTATTCGGCCCCAAAGCACTTACGCGCTGTGCTCTATCCGCCCATTTCCTTGGTGGCCATTTAGGGAATGGGCGGGCGTAGCACAGACAGGTTATAGGGCCAAATAGGGCTATCTATGGCCCGTCTCTAGCCGTTTTTTCGCCATTGTTGCTATGGTCCCCGGTGCTTCCGATTTGCGCTGAAAACTTGAAGACCGTTTTTTTCGTGAACACTGCCTTTATCGCGAGTCTGAGAACTAAGGAAGCTAGTTCTCAGTCCGTCGTAGTTAAACCTTCTTTAGCCTATCCCTGAGTACTTGTAATTGCCCTCATTCACAGGATTATGTGTGATCGAAGCGGAATTGGTTTTTCAGGATAGGTTTCTTTTTTTTTTCTGCCGAAGGCATAGCTATTGCGTGCGGCATTTATAAACATCAAGAAATGAAGAATGCTTGGGTATGCGCCGTTTAGAGGAACAATTCCGTGTCGGTTGTAGTTGCGCTTCTGTAATGATGCGTACCCTTTTTTGACCCACAACTTTTTTCGCGCGGTGATCTGAGAGCCATTGTGAACCAGTTCTCCGCTCACAAAGTACATATTTCAGGTAACTGATCCCGAACTGGCAGTCAGCGAGGTGGCTACAACCTTGTGTACATATCAAAGCCAGGAGGCATCGATCGAGTGAAGGGTTCGTTGATTACACCTTTTGAGTTACTTTCGACTTCCCAAATGCGTTCAGCTTAAAGGCGATCTCCACGATAGAGGCTATCTTTGAGTTTCCACCGGGGATCGAAGGATCTGCGGCGCAGTGCAACAACTACGTTGAGAAGACGACTTCGAGCGGGCCCCATTTGGCCCTATACGGCCCTAAAGTTGGCTGCACGAGCGAACGAGTCCTAGTTTACACAACAGCCATCCATCGAGGGGAACATGTGAGGAGGAAGGATAGATATCAAAAGGCTAAAATGAGGCGAATCTAACATGTTTATTCTGATGATGGCTGATGTGTAAACTGGGCCAATTTTAGGGCCAATTAGGCATATTTCATATTCCTTACCGCAAGCGCGGTACGCGCGAGACGAGCGGTGGACTCTGAAACTTTCCACCGCGCGGGACGAGCGGTGAGCAACTATGAAATCGCGGGGGCATCGCCATCAGGGGTGTGCGGCAATTGCCGTTCGCCGTTTGCCGGCCATTTTCGGGGTTTGCCGTTGCCGTTGCCGTTTGCCGAAATTTTCGTCTTAAACGGCAAATTTTCGGCAAAACTTCGTTGAAACTACAGGATTCGCCCTCACCGCAGCCTCTGTGTTGGTCAGCGATTCGGAGCTGCTACAATTAATTATTTTGACTAGTTCCAGCTCCTGGTTCCGGCTCATTCAATGTATAATTGTACCCTTTCAGTAGGTAGCTTATGAAAACATCTTGACTGGGTAATCAGAGGAGTTCGTTTGAGTTCTAAAATGTTTGGGAGCTTCCAGATGTCTTTTTTTAATCATCAAATTCTTAGTCCTTTAAAGGCACAGGACACCCAAGAAATTAATTCTCGGATTTCATGCTTGTCTTGGAGAGAGTCACTCACTGATCACAGTGATATCTCTGGAATCGTCCAAGACCCCTCTGAACAGAATTATGGCTCCCTAAAGATGCCTAATTTTTGAGGGTGAAAAATTGGTGGACGAGTTGTCTCAGGTCTGTATTTTTCTTCATTTGCAATCGTTGCGCGAGAGCGAGCCAGGATATGGAGACAATCCAGCAATGATCTGAAGAACGACGACTTGTTTGAATTCATCCATCCATCGAGCCGCTATCGAGTTCGAAGGTCTGTTAGCGGGACGGGCCTGTGGAGTTCGCTTATATCTCACTTATTTGGAGGAATTGAGATCTCGCACTTGGCACGTGTTATACAGGAGGGGTCTTCTACACAATTACATGAAAATCTCAAAATTCATATCTGAGGGTGTACTGTGCCTTTAGGAGTGCCAAAACTGCAAAAAAAAACTCTTTTTCAGAGGCATACCGGTCACTGCAAGTTCTAAGATTACAAAACCAAGTCATATCAAAGCTGTAGCGAAAAAGTAACCTTATTTAGACATATGAACCAGTGGAGAATTTGTGTATATAGGCCCACTTTTCGTCGGTTGGTTGGCTGATGGTAATAATTGGGACAGGAAAATTATCAGTTCTGCAAACACTTTGTCCGGCTTTTTAAAAGTTGAACAATATTCAAGGCGGTCATTAAAGGCAGTGGTCAATGATATCTTCGATTTCGAGATCATTAGCTGAAATGAAAGGTTGACTTAATGGCAGACCTGGGTTTGCTAGGAAATGGTGTAAAGATGAAAAAATTTAAAATCTTCGAAGGCAACGATTAAAACCGCATTCAATTTTTCACCAGAAATCCAAGGGTTACAGGCCCATTGCAACAACAGTGTGGGAAACCGGCTCAAAACGAGCAACCACTAATATACGGCCCGAAACTTGAACGTGGTGTACTCGCTCCGCCCTTTTCCTCGGTAGCCACAGGAGGTGAGTGGGGCGAGTAAACCACACTCAAGTTTTGGGACAAATTTATTGCTTGTGTCTAGCCGACATTGTGGCTGTATTTGGCCACGTGCCAGCTTGTGGGCCGAATACGTAGAAAGGAAAGAGCCCAAGAGCAGTCCAGCTGGCTACTGCACGCGGCTCCAGCGACGAAGTCAGCGCAGCAGACTTACCGTCGCGCTCGTCGCACGTACATACCAGTAAAACGCCCCTCATTCTGTGCATTCGATCAACATGCCCCTCAGAGCTCTTGATTTGAAAATTCGAAGGCTGCTTTTATCGTGAGCGCTGCGTTCAACTAAACTTGTCTCACTCCATTCCTGTAGCCTCGCAAGGGTAACCATTCAACCGTAGTTTGAAATGAGCGAAATTGAAATCCTTGAGCCTACTACTTGCTACTAACAGTAAAATTTGTGACTCCGGTAATAACCTAAACCGCGCGCTGTTGATCGCGGTGTGAACTGTCTGGCCATCAATTCCGACCAATCATCTCGTATTAACCCTTCTATTCGCACCTGATTGTGGTACCTGTATCATCCACACTCTTTCGGTCGGCGCACACTCCCATCGCAACAAGCTTGCTTACGGTTTGCTGATCTTCCCCGGATCGACTAGGCTGGGACGCGCTGGCCGCAGGCTCCTTTCAGAAAATCCTTTGCGGACCAGTAACACTTTGCGCTGCTCAAGAAGACGCCCATCTTTTGAATCTCTAGCATTGATTTGTACGCAAACTTCAAATGGAGAGGAATTAACAGAATTATCGCCGGCGATGGAGAAGCTTACAGCCGTGTTGGTCTTGGTAGTGACTCCTGTTAACCTGAGGCTTTCAAGCAGCTTCTGATTAATAGGACTTTTCTTCCTGTGAAGGCCATTGAAACGTCAGGCTCATAGTAACTGGCAGATATTGCATGGAATACGACACGACTAACAAGAAAGGGTTGCCTACATCAGATAGAGTTTCGGAATGTTTTTTAATATGTTCTAGGGGGAGGGCAGTGTTCCAATATCCCATACATAAAAATCTACTAAATGCCTCAGGCAGACCCTAAAAAGGTCCAAATTGGAACAAGGCCAGAACGGCTCGGCCGAAGTGAGTAGAGCTGATTTAACGATTGAATTGACTTACTTGACTTAATCGGTTGGCTTTCGCCTGACGCGGTCATTCCGCATCTTCACCGAGGTGTGCCGTCCTAGTAGTCAGCCGTGTCCATTTTTCACGGTCTTCAGCCACAATTTGAACACATTCCATCCAGCTGTCACTATTCCATTTCCTGCGAAACGAAACATCGCGCCTGAACTGTCTTTCGATGCCGAGTGACTTTAAATCCTCTTTAACCACATCCGTCCAGAACTTTCGCCTACGCCCAGGTGGCCGTTTCCAGACAGGATTTGGAAGCATTTTTAAAGCGTGTTGTACGAGACGATCCGGCGTTCTTCTTAGTATATGCCCGAGCAGTCGAAGTCGACTTTCCATTGCTGCTTGAGATGGCGTTAGGAGATGCTGGCACCTCCCTCGTGTCAAGCGTTGATGTACTGCGTCGATTTCCTTGTAAAGGTCTTCGTTATGGCATACACGCGGCCAGAAATATCCAAGCAAACGCCTAAAAAGCTTCCTCTCCGTGCAATCCAACCTTTCCATCTGCGTTTTCGGTGCTGCCCACGTCTCCGATCCGTACATCATGATAGGGCGAATAGCGGATAGGTAGACGCGCAACTTCACTTCCTTCGCGATGGTAGTAGACCACAAACACTTGGTTAGAGAATTGAATGCAGACGTAGCTTTCGCACATCGTTGTCGAATATCCGCTGCATAACTACCATCGTTCTTCAGCAAACAGCCCAAATAACAGAAATCGTCCACCAGTTCGATACGTTGTCCGTCCACACAAACTCCAGTTGAAGGCCTCTGAGAGACCCACATCTGCTTGCATTTGTCGGGACGAAGACGAAGTCCATAGGCTGCGGCATACTTCGAAACGAGGTTCACAATCCTTTGCAGTTTTGCGTTGTTTTCAGCGAATAACACAATGTCGTCGGCGTACTCCAGGTCGACAAGGAGCGTCCTGATGGTGTTAGGATCACATCCGCAGGAAACTGTTCTGCAACTCTACGCATGATGTCATCAACGGCGAAGTTGAAAAGAAAAGGTCCTGCAACGGCTCCTTGCCTTACTCCTGTTTTCACCTCGAAAGCTGACGTAAATCCGACAGGTGTACGAACTGCTGCTGTTGTTCCTTTGTTCATGTCCTCGATTAACCGAACATACTTTTCCGGGACTCCATCTGCTCGCAGAGCATTGAGCAATCGATCACGATGAGGAGAGTCGAACGCGGCTTCAAAGTCCAAAAAGCAAGCTGTAATCGCTTTGAAAACCGCTGCCACGATTCAATTACTCTTCTCACGACGAACACTTGGTCGATGGTCGATCTTCCAGGTCGAAAACCGGCTTGCTCATCTCTGGTCGTTCCTTCCACGATGTTTGATAAGTCGCTCGAGAATGATACGTTCTAAAACCTTGTACATGACACGAAGTAGAGAGATTCCTCTGTAGTTCTTAGGATCCGTGACGGATAGCTTCTTGTGAAGAGGTACGATGATCGCATGTCTCCACGAATCGGGTATCCTTTCGCTCATCCATATGGCACGGATGGTGTTGGTCATTTCACGAATCCCAGACGGAGGGAAGAGCTTTCAGCATTTCAGCAGTGATGTTGTCATCTCCACCTGCCTTTCCATTCTTCATTTTCCGGACACAATCCAAAACTTCAGACTCAGTCGGTGGTTCCTCACTGACATCGTAATGTGCTCTCTGAACATGCGGGAGCTCAGGTACTGATGGCGCTGGACGATTCAGTAGTGAACTGAAGTAATCCTTCCATATTGGCAGCGTCGCATCACAAACTGCAACTCCATTGGTAGTGTTTAAGACAGGAGAACATCTCTTCATCTTCCCGCTATACTGTCGCAGCAACGTGTAGGCTTTCTTCGGATTCTTCTCCTCCCAAGCCTTCTCGAACTCCTTAGCTCTACACGTCCACTCTCGCTCGCCGCCACTTTCACGCTGCCGACGCAACTTCCTCCTCAGACGCTTCTCCTCCACGAGAGTTTCCTGCAGTTCGGAGAGCACATACTCTGTTGTAGGTAGATGTTGTTTCTTCTGAGACGTAGGCGAACTTCTTCTTAGGCTGTACAACTCTTTCAAAGCGTCCTGGATGCACTTGACAATAAATCCGCGTCGCAAAGTTTCTTCTTAGTCCGTACTCCGATGTGAATAGAAACGCGTTGTCGGAAATTCCTTCTGCACTCTTCATCTCTGAGACTTGTCATGTCAATCCTCTGGAGAGGCTGAGCCCCTCGCTTCCTCTTATGAATCCTCGCAGTGAAGTTCAACAGAACAGGACGGTGATCCGAATCGAATGCGACATCCCACACAGCTCTAGATCTTCGAATGTCCGATACTGGAATATTCCTCGTCAGGACATAGTCAAGCTGTAGTTTCAAAGTTGTCATCTTCCGCTTCCGCTGCTCTTCTGGAGATAGCCGGGTTGGTCCCTGCCACGTAAGCTGATGGCGGCGATGATTCCTCTTGAATGTCGATGCAATAATCAGACCACTGCGTTCACAAAAGTCGACAAGGCGGTAGCCATTGTCCGATGTTTGCTCCACTGGGTAGAACCATTTACCGAGTACTTCGGATTCCTGATCAAGTCCCATCTTCGCATTTGCGTCAATCCCCACGACAACAGCATGTTGACAAGGTATCCTGGCCAGCAACGTATTGAGTTCCTCATAAAACGCATCCTTCGAATTGTCTTCGGCAGTTTCAGTGGGCGCATGAGCACTCACTATCCACAGATTGAATCCTCTGTGATCCCGCAGTCGTACGAATGCATTCCGACACGACGTTGAGCCGAACTCCTTGACCATACCATTGAAATCCTTCCTTACAGCTATTGCACAGCCTCCCACTCTCCTATCGTCAGCGTTACCGCAGTAGATGGTGTACTCTCCGACGCTGATGACGGGTCTATCCTTGAGGCGGGTTTCCTGCAAAGCAGCAAACGGTGCATGGAAATAGCTCAGAAGTCTGGATAGCGCAGTTTTTTGGATATCACTCGACAGCGATCGACAGTTCAGGGTGGCGAAATTGTGGCTTGTGGCCAAAGACTCCATGACTCCCTAGGTACGGATCCTAAGGTGTTATGGACCAGAGGCCTTAGTGTGCCGGACGGCGACACCTTTATGCAATGTGCGGGATACTTTCACGATATAGTTGTGCACGCTATATCGCTCGAACGTTCCCTGTGTACACTCAAACGTCTGCTGGGTTCAGTAGAAGCAGGGGCACCAACGAGCAGGTACCAACAGACTTGTATACACACCCCCACGATTGAATTACCTTTGTGTATGTTCAGAACAGATCAGAAATTGGGCAACAATGCATAGTTTCTGATCTAATCAGAATCAATACACCAAAATTTTCTACATCTATTTTGAACACATCTAAAGGTAATTCAATCGTTAAATCGGCTCTACTCTCTTCGGCCGAACCGTTTTGGCCTTGATCAGATTTTCACCTTTTTAGTGACTGCCTGAGGGTTCAGCAGACTCTGAGCTTGGTATACTGGAACACTGTGCTTCCCCTAGAACATATTAAAATTGCATCCCGAAACTCCATCTGAAGTTGGCAACCCTTCCTTCTACGCAAATGTTGGTGTATTATAGCATAAACAGATTTTGCCGTTTGCCGTTTTGCCGTTTGCCGGTCAAATTTGGGGTTTGCCGTTGCCGTTGCCGTTTGCCGAAATTTGAAATTCCTTGGCCGCACACCCCTGATCGCCATGGCAGTGTGAGCTAAATTTGGGCCTCAATTGTGACATGCACAGAAATTTCTGGCTTGCATTTGTTTATGTGCTAGAGTAGAATAGTTTTAGAATTATTTATGTTGGAGAGAACTTAAACTGAGAAGCGAGTATTGATTCAAACGGTGAAACTGCCATGGCGGTTTGGACGGTGCCGCTATGGTGGTGCTGGTGGAGCGCGGGTCGCGCATGTGGTAAGGGCTATGAAAGACGCCTTAGGGCTCGCTCAAAGCCATTTTTGACGTGGTTGTTTCACTGAGCCGCAGTACTTTCGATTTTCTGTGGAACATCGAAGATAGTTTTCATCGTGGACATTATCTCCAAAGTTTCGAAACAACATTCTATGGCGTCGTTTTGTGGTGCGCGCGAAGCGCGCACCAGATTTGGTTTTGAATTGGCCCCGCGCGCAACCCCTTTTTCGAAGTTTTTAATCTCCTTTTTTTCAGACGGCGTACACGATCTTGTTGGTACACTTAAAATTGAGCTAGGGAGCTCATTTTTGGACAGGAGGCTGGAAACGGATACAGGTCGCTCCTATTCCAATTTGAACTTCATACCTTAACTTTGAAGGGTACCCCAAAAGCGTGGGTTTACATACTAAATTAGCGGTGGAGCACGAAAACAGCTTTTTTTTCTGCTACGGCTGTGGAGACCGGGGTGTGTGGGTGAATCTGCAGTCATTCAACACAGGTCGTCGGAAATAAGTACTGAACTTGTCAGAATTCATGCTCATGACACGTCATCGATCGATAATCAATATTATCGATTTTCGCCCTTTTTGCACAAAATGCGTTGAGGAGTGGGGATTGCTGGTGGGATTGGTTTCCTTGGTTGAGAAATTTGGCTCATCTGTCATTATCGATAAATACCGATAAATAATATTAATATTGATTTTTTCGCCTGTTGCACAAAATGCCGCAATGATTTTCGATTGTTGATGGCTCTAAGTCACTTGTTTGGGAAATTCTTCTCATCATGTTTAATCGAATATTAATGATCAACAACATCGATTTTTTCACATGTTGCACAAAACGCAGCGATGAGTGCTAATTCACATGTTGCACAAAATGCGGCGATGAGTGCTAATTTTTGTGTTTTTGGGTTATAAGTTTCAAAAATTGTACTCATACGGCAATATGGTCTGTTAGATGTTTCATCATTCCGAAATGGAAATCGTTGAGCAAAATTGAAGTCAGAAAGGGAACCTTCGGGAAAAATATGTGAAATTTCTGAAAATTTAGCTTCCTGGCAAAAGTAACGATTTGGTGATGGTCAAAAAAAAGTTTCAAAAATCTCTCGAAATATTTTTAAAAAATGATCTGGCGTAAAATAGCGTGAAGTAATAAAAAAGCTAGGAAATGAAGTGAAATAACCAAAAATGCGATTTGGTGGTCGATCGTTTTACAAGCTTCTCCGTTAAACTCATCAAAATGAATTCAAGCACGATATGGAATGAAGCGTTGCGTTCACTTAGCTTGACCTATGTTGATTCCCTTATTATAGTTTTCAAAAATGTCTAAATGTTTCCGTTGCGCGCTTGATTTCGTTTTGATGAGTTTAACGGAGAAGCTTGTGAAATGATCGACCACCAAATCGCATTTTTGGTTATTTCACTTCATTTCCTAGCTTTTTTATTACTCCAGGCTATTTTCCGCCAAATCATTTTTTAAAAATATATCAAGACATTTTTGAAACTTTTTTTGACCATCTTCAAATCGTTACTTTTGCCAGGGAGCTGATTTTTCGGAAATTCACATATGGTTTAGGAAGCCAGTGTTCATGAGCTTAAGTTCTCCCATTATTTAGAACAGAGAACTACCACAGCCTACAGTGCTCTATCTAGTAGTGTGAGAAGGGATCTCGGGCATGTGTTGTGGCAGCCCAGGGAACCCTTTCTGGACGAGGTTTCAGTCAAATCAGAAAAAAACTCACTACGTAATATGTTGTGTGAGCTACGGTAATCTTCTGACAATTTTGAAGCGTACCTTTCAGTCCTATTTGGCACCCTAAATATAACCCCGTGGACAGAATTTGTGCCAAATATTTCTACCTCTGGAGTTTCGAAGATGTACTGGTATCAACAAATGTCATTTGAAGCCTTTGAACATCATCATATCATGTCAGAATTCGTCCTATTCCAGAGAATGGTGCGGCCCGATCCGCACCGGGCGGCGATTCTCCTGATGAGTGAGGCGGGACTGTCTCCTCCGGAGATTGCTCGTCTGTTGAAGCTGAGACGCCAGAGTGTGCATCGTGCGTTGAAGCGTGGAACGATTGAGGACCGTCCTCGATCGGGTCGGCCGGTCACTGTGGCCACTCAGGATTTGAAGAGTATCGTAAGAGAGCACCTGGAGCGGGATCCATCGAAAAGCCTCAGGAAGTTGGCAAGGGAGTTGAATGTGTCGGCAAGAACCTTGACGAGAACGGTCAAAGAGTTGAAAGAGCCAACAAACCTAAAAGAACCCTCTAAAGTAGAGGTTAAAACAGATACAACTGGTTTAACAGAGTCATTTGAACCGAGTGATGTAAATAATGCATGTGATAGTCTTAATAAAGATTGTTGATACGAATATGAAGATGTGTTTTCGTTGTACAGCTCAAGGTTTGTACCTTTCGGTTATTGTTCAAGGTGATGGTGACCCTCGCCTGCCTCGCTTGGAGGTTTCTATACAATCCCAAGTGCTGTAGTCGATGCTATCTAGATTTGCTAGATCTGAATGACGAGTGCGTATGCGGAATGGCATCAGCGCCAGGAGAGGATTGTAGTTCCGTTCAATACACGAGTGAATCTTGATGATCTCTTTAGCAACTTACACGTCAATGCTATCTGTGAGCGGATCGCACCTTGTAAGGTAAGATAGGAGTATTAGCAAGTTTTTCGTTTCACTGTGTCATCACTTGGAAAATTATTGACTAGCGCTGTCGGGATATGATGCCTCACTTTACAGTTTTTAGTAGAACGCCAACGCCTTTGGAGACCCAGGGTGACTTTATCTGAGCAATCATGAGTCGCCAAAGTGCTAAACTCCACCCCGTGCCCCACCGAATAATAGTATGAAAAGTGGAACGTGAGAAAACATCCATTCTAGACTAATATGTAGCACCGTCGAACTGGAGCCTACGAGAGGCAGTCAAATTGTTTGCGATATTTATCCTCTATTCCGAGGTGGATTTTATTTTGGTCGATCGCGTGCGCAAGCGCTCGTATGCTGCGTCTCCCTCTCCCCCACACTTTCTCGCTGTCTCTCCCCTCACTCCGCACACGTACAGGCTATAAAACGGCGAATTTTACTTGGTTCCTACGCGTGCTGGAGTGGAGCGGAGGTTAGAGACAGTGAGAGAGCGTAGGGCAGTCGGAGGCCGAGACGTCGCGCGCGCCGCTCGCGCCTCGAATGATGTGATTTACGACGTTTTGTAGAAGGTACCCTCTATAAAACCAAAAGTAATTCACATCTTTCGAAGCGCGCGCGACGCCTGGGCCTCCGTCTGCCCTACATTATCTCACTGTTTCTAACCTCCGCTCCGCATCAGCACGCGTAGGAGCCAAGTGAATTTCGCTGTTTATAGCCTGTGCGCGAAGAAACAAAGTAAATTTGCCTCCAAAATAGAGGATACATGCCTATCGACCGATAAATTTTCTCAGTCGTGCCGCAGTATATCGATCACCTTCCTTCAGTTGGCTGCTGAAAATATGTGAATAGATACGTTGACCTATGGCACAAGGGAAGGGCTACCATCTTTTATGTCAGGCAAGCGGGGTCTCCAAGCCGCGTTGGCTTGATTCAATAACGATTGCTTGTCTGATGCTATTAGGTCTTCGAGAACCTAGGAAAGGTTTTGTTGCGTTCACGTTGCCCCTTTGTAGGGTTAAAGGGATTGTTTGAAAGCAGTGTGGGGTCACGCTCGTCTTGAACCCAAATATAGGGATGGTTGATTTTCTAGGAACAGGCTCGCAACGCTGTGCTGAACACTGATGATCGCTGCGCAGGCAATGGAGTAGCACCGGTCCTCAGCCGCTATCGAGTCACTGCAACGGTTTTCGGTCTGCTGAAAATGAGTTCAAGATAGTTTATGTGAGGGGTCTCATCTCACTCATAATTTGGGGATTCAAGGCAGTGTCCACGATAGAACTATCGTCGAGTTTTTGCTGGGAATCGAAAGAACTGCGGCTCAGTGCAAAACCGCGTCGAAAAAACGGCTTTGAGCCAGCCCCAATTGGCCCTATACGGGCCTAAAGTTGACTGCACGAGCGCACGAGGCCTAGTTCACACAATAGCCATCCATCGAGGGGAGCATTTCATTTCATTTATTACACGTCCAAAGCAACTTCACAAGGAAATTGTTTATTAGGATGCATGGTTTCGTTTATGGCCGCACACCCGATTCCGTGCAGAGAAATGAGCTATTTCACTTGAAACCGTTATCCCTCAGAAGAGTAGAGAATGACTTACTTCTTCTCCACAAGATCCTGTTTGGCGTAGATTTCGGTCTTAAACCTGAGGACCTTGTGACAACGAGAGAGTCAACCACTAGGGGTGGCCCCATCAAACTCCACCGTTACACATCTAACTTCAACTGCAGGCGTCACTTTTTCATCAACAGAACAATACCCATTTTTGAGAACCTTGGTAGAAATCATTCCATTCCTTCCAACTTTACGTCATTCAAAAATTTCATTCGAGAAAAATTTGAGCTGGCTGATCGAACAAGTAGCCTTTCCTGACTGGCTGGATAGCTTTTGATTCCATTCTTTAGGTTGATTATTACAGCAATGTGCTTTTCTTTTCTGTTCCGCTATGTTGTTTTTTTTCTAGTTTCCATGCTTTAAACTTCCTATGGTTCATTCGTATTTCGCGGTCATTTTGAACATTGTTTCTGACTACATAGGCTTGCCTATATATGTATATATATATATATATATATATATATATATATATATATATATATATATATATATATATATATATATATATATATATATATATATATATATATATATATATATATATATATATATATATATATATATATATATATATATTTATTTATTTATTATATAGGCAAGACTATGTAATAAATAAATAAATATATATATATATATATATATATGGTAGAATGTGAGGAGGAAGGATAAGATATCAAAAGGTTAAAATGAGGCGAATTCAACATGTTTTACTCCGATGATGGCTGCTTTGTAAACTGAGCCTCCTTGCTCGCGCAGTCAACTTCAAGGTTGTATAAGGCCAATTGAGCTTGCTCAAAGCCGTTTTGGACTTGGTTGCTGCTGTGGGCCGCATTCCTTTCGATTCCCAGTGGAAACTTGAAGATAGTTTTTATCGTGTACACTGCCTTCAAGATGATCTAAAGGGGTCTGCAGTATACTTGAGTAAAACTGTAAAAACCGTCGAATTTTCGAATACATTCGAAAATAACTTTTTCGATTTTTAAATTTTCGAATATACTCGAAATTAAATTTATCGAATTTCAAGTTTTCGAATAAATTCGAAATTCTTTTTTTTTTCGATTAATTTCGAAAGTTGTATTTTTCGAATTTCAATTTTTCGAATAGTTTTCTTCTATTTTTCGGATAATTTTTCTCGAGTTCACAAATGATAGCCTCGATTTAAAAATTAGTTTTGAGCTGTCATTTGTTGTGACCATCACTTTGTAGAAATATTCATCGGTTACACATACTCTTAACCTTACACCGTTTTAAATCAGGATGGCTGCAGAATCTGTCCCTGGGGTTGGATTGTGTCCGAACTGGTTAAGAGAGCCTACCACAATGTTAGGCGCTATTCACACTATTCAACGCTAGTGCGGCACGCGCGGGCGTGGCGTTGATGTATTAATCGCCTGACGCCTCGCCCGCGCGGCACGCGCGTGACGCCCGCTGCGTCATGGCGGTAGCAGCCCTAACCACTTTTTCGTCATTTTCATTATTAATCCGTCTTCAGTTACATTCCGCTTGATAATAATTAATTTTAGTGCTATCTTCTGCTACGATGGTGGTGATCGCATGTACAGGTTTTGTTTGCTCGGCAAAGTTAGGGCCCATTTTAATCACCGCCATAGCGTCGCCGCTGGAGTTTTCAGTCTACGCAAGCGCGTTTAGCACAAGACGCTTGGCTTCAGGTGAGACTTGACCGCCACTATCCTTTTCCGGAATAGCGCCTTCTCGCAGCCAGGCGCCGAGACCCTAGCGCCGCTCTCAAGACCTACTACTACGCCACGGCGCAGCCTATGCAAATTTGATGCCGTCGAGCTTTTGACTTCAGTTAGGGGGCCAGGGCTAAATACGCGAGCTTGAAACCCTTCAGCCCGTTCGCATTTTTGCCGCCGCAGAAAGTGCCGCTTTTAAGCTGGCAACTAGCTTCTTTCCACATGAGAATGCTGGCCAAATCGATTCGCGATCGGAACTGGTAACGAGAGAGTAAAGCGCGGCAAACGCGCTATAGCGGTAATAATGATCGAGAACGTTTTCTCCGCCACCGCCGCGTTTTATCATTTTCCTTAAGCAGCGGCATTTGACGCGACAGCAAAGGGATGAAAAGGGCGTTAGGCCAATGGGTATAGTTTTGCGAGACGAGGTCGCGTCGCGTTGCACAGCGGCAGTGGCAGCTACAGACATCGGAACATTCGCAGTATGTCAGCCCTCCACGACACGTCGCTGCGACGGACACGCGACAATTGTTCCTACGACGGCCAGTGCGATTTCTTCGATGCTGGTCCCGCCACGAGTTGTGCCAAATGCCATGGCTGTCGCTCATGGCAGCGACAATGTATACCATTGACCTTAACGGGTCTGCAGAGTTGTAGAGACCGGCGAGTGGTCGCCGAGCGTCAGCCTTGACTCAGCGGCAAAAATATTTTTGAGCATTATCGTCGCGGCGTCGGTAGCCGCTCGCTGGCAGTGATGTAGGGCCGTCGCGACGTCAATTCACTCTGCGGTGCCCCTTAGGCGACGTTTATACTCCCGCCGCCGAGAGGCGCGGCGTAGTGCGATCCTAGAATGTCGATCGCGCAGCGCTGTGCGTAACTAACTTTTGTAATTTCGTAAATCGTAAGTTTTCAAATTCCTCGTAATTCGTAAATCGTAATTCACAAGGCCTTAGCAAAACCGAACTCGTCCAGCCGCGAAGACCACTCCAAGCTAATGTTTCTAGAGTAGTCATTGTAGATTAGTGAGCCCATTCGCCATCGTCCGTAATTCAAGTAACTGCTACTCTGGAACGGGAGGGTTTTGGAAGCTAAGACCCTGGTACTGTCCATATCTGCCTGACAGCTACATAATAAATGCGAAAATCAGAGAAAACGGTTTGCATTGGCTGGCCGTTCAAGCCAGCCTAACCCACCGATGGAGCACCTTGTACGGTGACGCAATATTTCACACGATCCAAGCGTGTGAGAACCCCAAATCGGGCGTGTGGTGAATAGGTCAAGATGGTGCTTTGATAGTGTGTTTTCAACGCAGATATTTGTGGGGAAGTTCCCGAGGACTATAGACCTGATTTGGTCGTTATCACTCGGTCGCAGGGTCAAGCGGGGTTGCGAAATTCCGCAACGAGGGGTGAAGGGGGGTCGCAAAAGTTTCAGACGAAAAACGAAATTTTGGTGAAGATATCCTAACAGTTCTCGATATTTTCGGTCACCGAAGGAAAGGATTGTAGCATTGCTCGGGTTTCGGACGCTTGAGTCCGACCAATGAACAAAGTTTCGGCGTCTGACAGTTTTGGTAATCGATTATATTGATTGCTTTGGTTTTCCGAACGACCAGGTTATCCAAATGCAGAAAAAGTTTTTTGGGAAAAACTGAACAGCCCAGAAATCGCTCCTCGGAGGGATCGCAAAACTTTTGGATTCTGGGAGAAAATGTTTGATGGTGGGAGGGGGGGGGGTCGCGCGGATTCCGAAAAATTACGCAACACCCCGCTTGACCCTGCTCGGTCGAGAGGAGAGGAGCGAGACGTCCCCTCGGAGGGGGACGTCTCTTCCCTATCCCCTCGACCGAGTGATAGCGACCAAATCAGGTCTTTATTCCTCGGGAAAGAATTTTGTCGCCACGTCAAGGCTGACTTTGGCGACCACTCGCCGGTCGGCACAACTCTGCAGACCCCTTAAAGCTCTCCCAAAAGGTCGTGGTGTCCTAGTTGTAGGTCGTGGCTTGGACTTTCTGAAAGTATAATGTTCTTGACGTTAATCAATTTCTCTGGGGAGCGCTACTCATAGGTTCTCAGACGCGCTCAAAGGTGTTTTGGGCCAAAACCATGACTTGCCGGGACCAGCAGATTTCAATGTAGTGTTGTTATCTTCTCAGAATTTGGTGGCACCAATCTGTCGACCCCGGAGGTATAAAAGGTTTGGATGGCCTCGGGCGAGGATCGATCACTACCCTGGGCGGCGGTAACGGAGCCTCTTGCCACGTGGGGCGTACTGCGGGATTAATTCTAAAGCCGATTAGTTGTAAAGCGACGTGCTGTGCATGAAGTACACTTTCCTCGTTTCTGTCGCGGAGCGTAGTGCTGATTTGGAGAAGCAGCTAGGGCTCAGACAAATGTTAGGACTGACCGCGCGCAACTTTTCCCCCTTAGTACCGACCGCGTGCAGGAACCGTTCCGATCTCGCGCAAAAAAAGTTTTAGGACCGAACGCGCGCAACGCTCGCTGTCGGAACGATCACAAAAAGTTGAGCGCGTTCCGACCACGTTTGCGCGAATTGCGGCCGCCATCACAAACCGTTCGGACCGCTCGCAACTCTGTAAAGCGCGCAGGAATCGCCACGATTTAGGACTGACCGCGCGCCAACAATTTCAGACGTGAGAGAAAATGCATGGTGTGTAGCGGCCGAGAACGCATTTAACTCCACGCGTGAATTAATTTTTTTGCTGCGGTGCTCGTACTATCTTGCTTTTTTGATGTTTTTCTTCGTGTCTCTCTTCCCATTCTGTGATTCTGTGTTCCCGTTGATTCTATACGTGTTCAAATCGTCTTATGATTGCATGCACAGTTTAAGCGAAGTTAACAATTGGTAATTCAATGATAAATATTGAGAACGGCTAAGGCTGTAGGGTTTTTTAGATGTAAGCAGATCGTGAAAGGTGTGAAGGGATTCTGGTAAGCAAACAATTACTGTTGTGAAAAGAAGATAGAGGATATCAAGGCGTGAGTGGAAGTTGTGAAAAATGGGCGGGGCTTCAGAAGGAGTGCGCACAACATCGGCTAAAGTTCGTAGGGATTCGAAAAAATTGTGGGCAGACAGTTTTTTTTTTTGGGGGGGGGTGCGTATTATGGTTCTCAAAACAATACTGATATGTTTTGGAAAGTGGGCGGGGCTTCAGAAGGAGTGCGCACAACAGCGGCTAAAGTGCGTAGGGAATCGAAGAAACGTGAGGAGTAAGTAGTTGGGGACGCATTATGGTTCTCAAAGCAATATTGACGAGTTTAGGAAAGTGGGCGGAGCTTCAGAAGAAGTGCTCACCACATTCACTGAAGGGCGTAGGGATTCAAAAAACAAGAGGTGATCGTTGTGTGGGGGGGTGTATTATGGTTCTCAAAACAATACTGATGAGTTCTGGAAAGTGGGCGGGGCTTAAGAAGGAGTGCGCACAACAGCGGCTAAAGTGCGCAGGGAATCGAAAAAACGTGAGGGGTTAGTTGTTGGGGACGTATTATGGTTCGCAAAGCAATATTGATAAGATTCGGAAAGTGGCCGAAGCTTCAGAAGGAGTGCGCACTACGCTCATTAAAGGGTGTGGAGATTCAAGAAATGGGGGTGTAAAACCCAGACGTTGAAGTTTCACTAAGTTTCGTAAAGTTTAACGCGAGATACGTCGAGAAAAATTTTTTGCCAAAATGCTAGCTTGATATCTTTCTGTCCCGTACTATATATAAGGCCAATATTTTCAGAAATATAGTCTCGAACTTCAATGGATAGCTTGTTTATGCCAACTACGAGTATCCTCCTAGAGCTGGCCTAATTATCTGAACATGACATAAAATCTCGTGTTTCGAAGGATATTAATCATTGTGAGTTGTAATTTCTCTTAAAGACAGCATACACGCTTGCAAAGATAGTCGAGATAACAGCATAATTGGGCCCGCATTGTCCCTATCATGTTGTCATCGAAGTTTGAAGCACTGAAAACCATCGAGGATGACAACATTTCAGATTTTCTGTCTCAGAAGCCTGCGTTTTCCCATCTCTTCGAGTAACAGAATGAGAAGTGAAACTTAAGAAAACATGTGACAATTTAGAATGATAGCACTGTCAAATGGGAGCCTACGAGAGAAACAGCTCCACTGACTAGAATATACTCTGCTGTCTGCTTACCGGCAAAATGCTTCATTCCAAAAGCCAGCCGGAGTAGAGCGGTTTTCTTGGAAATGGATGCGAATTAATCGGTATGTAGACATGCTGCATTTAGTTGAATCGAGCTGATTCTCTCGTACAAATCCGAATGGTTTGCGAGCGTGCATGTTGTTTTTAATGTTGATTGTTGTGGTAGTGCAATGTATTGTTCTTATTTAGCTCGGAATGAATCGCTGAAATCGTCCTACCATCATTTCATATTGGTAAAGTCAGTTTCGCGTCTTTCATAGCTCTCACCGTAGGCGCAGCCCGCGCAGGGTGAGCGTTGGACTAGAAACATCTTTCTCTCGTGAAGAGTTACTTAAAATTTCCGGCGGCACAGCTATGGCGGCGCGCGGAATGAAGTTGGGCTTCAGCCGTGACATGCATTGTATTTCCTAGCTTGAATATACAGAGTGTGATAATCCCGGAATTATTTATGTTGGAGTGAGTTTGAACTGACAAGCGGGTATTGATTCAGACAGTGAAACCGCCTTAACGGTTTGGGCGGCGCCGTCATGGTAGCTGCTGGATGGGCTGAACGCGCGTACCGCGCAGAGATAGGTTTCACAGTCCATCGCACGTCCCGCGCGTGCCGGGCTTGAGGTGAGGATTATGATATATGCTTTTTGCTTCAATGCATTCTTTGCTGTAATGCATCTCTTCCTAATGCATGCCTTAGCTTTGACTTCTTTCTTCTCTCCGAAAATGGAAGCCTGCGTTCCAATCCGGGTTCGGCATGGGTGTGGGCCCCCACAGAGGTGGGGTCTGAGCTCTGGAGGGGTGGAAGCGGGGGGTCTGAGCTTTGGACGAAAACTAATTGAACCAACGTGTTTGTGAGTAAAAACCGTCAGGAGCAGTTTTTCAGGTAGATTTCAAATATAGATTACGATTTCTAAAAGTTTAGCTTCCTGGCTAAAGTAATGATTTGGCAATGCTATAATCACAGTGTTGAAAAAATACAAAAACGTCTTGAAATATCTTTTAAAATGATTTGGCGCAAAATGACTAGAAGTAATGAAAAAACTTCGAAATGTAGTGAAATGACCAAAATAGGATTTGGCGGTCAATCATAGACCAAGTTTTGATGAGTAGTGACAGACGAGGGATAAGCACCCATGTTGGACGTTGAAAGTGAGTATAACGAGTAAATCAACTACGCTGGATTCAAGTATCCTACTCTCGTGACTCGTAAAAGAATATGGACTTCCGGCGCGATCCAAGCCTTCCTCAAAAATTCGCATTTTATTACACAGCACAAGCTGTTACCAGTTACATATTCTTTTGCCTTATCAGCTCCTCTCTACATAAATGCAATAAGCGCAGTTCTGGCCTCTCAAACATCCGAATTTAGTGGAAAAGCACCGGCTTCGAGTTGTCAATTTTGGTTTTTTACCATTTGACATTTTTATACTTACCATTTAAATACGACAAGAGAAATTTTACTGCAGTGAAACGTTAGAGGTATGTAAACCTGCTGGATAAACTGCTTGAACACATCAGCTCTTGGTGGGGGTGGGAGAAAACGGTCAAAGACTGACCTACTAACGTTCCTGGGGGGTCTGAGCAAAACTGGCCGGCCCACACCTCGTGCAGTACCCTGGTTCCAATACCTCTGAAAAGTATGTACTGCTTCGTTGTCAATTTTCAGTTTGTATTATACAATGTATTTTCCACATTTTTTCAAAGCATGATTGACAATATTTGAGGTCAAAACCTATTAAAAATATGAAAAGTCCTTTCAAGGTCATAACATGAAAATACAGTTCGGGGAAAGGCGGTGGTGCGATTGCGATCAACACACTTGGATCCATCCCACGACAGAAAATCTTGGAGGAATCCAGAGCTCGTACTTGGCAGGTTATGGGGTGGGTCTACTTCCCTTTACGTGGAAATCCGGATTTCGCCCCTGAGCTAAGACTGTGCCTTTAAAGGCACAGTCCAACCTCGAATCGTTTTTCTGTTTTCCTGCCTATCTCAAAACCGGTCCCACGCTGATTCCAATGATGTCTCTGGAATCGTATAAGACCCCTGTAAACGGAGTTACGGCCCTCAAAAATTGAGCTAGGGAAGCATGTGGACGAGTTGTCCGAGGCTTGTAACTTCCTTCATCTGCGACCGATGCATGCGAGCTGACCTGAATCGCGAGGGAGGCTGAGAATGAAGGGAAGAACGGGGCTATTAGTTGGAAACCATCGCTCATCTCGCCACTGTTGAGCTCTAAATATCGTTTAAAGGGCGTGCCAAAGTGGCTTTCTGACGGGGGCGTCCCAGGATGGCTCCCTCCTATATTTCACTTACTCGGAGGAATCAAGAGCTCGCACGTGGCAGGTGTTGTATGGGGTGGGTCTACTTCACAATTATTTGGAAGTCTCAAATTTCGCCCCTGAGCTTCGACTGTGCCTTTAGGCCCCTTTCTCAGCTATTTCGCCGTCCGACATCGGGCAGTGCTATCTGACGTCGCGCGCGGCGCACGCAGGTCTGTGATGAAGCAACCGATAATATCGCCGCCTTTTTCTCGTTTGTGGTGGACTGTATTTGATATCAGATGAAAATATAGTTTTCTGATGTTTGAATATATGTATGAATCAGTACTTCACCTTTCTCATAGGTAATTTTTGCAAGTTTCCTTCATATTTCGAAAAATACGAAGTCGACACAAACACTGCAACAGTTGTTGCATAATTCTGTATGTAGCTGTTCCTGTGTGAGGAAGAATTTGTTGTACTATTATCGTTTCAGTACTTGCTCATGTATTATCAAGTGATTACTTTATCAATAAATTTGTGAGTCTGAACTGTGCATTATCTTCTGCAACACGCCAGCAGGGTATGCCCAAATTAAGATCTCAATGCTGGCTGTTAGAGAGCATAACAGCCAGTAGGGGCGTCACGGCTGGAGGGCTCCCTGCTAGCGTATTGCGCTGTTCTAAGCTCCGCCCACTGGGCAGGGCCCGTGGTTTCATACTTGCCCGCGGTCCGAACGCAAAGTGCCGTGATGCAGAGTTGCGTTTGGAACGCGCACACTTCCGTACTGACCGCGCCGGTATACCGGTTGGAACGCGCGCAATGATGAGGTCGGAACGTCGCCGACTCCGGTCCGACCGCGCTAACTACCGGTCGGAACGCGCGCAATGGTGCGGTCGGAACGTCGCCGATCCCGAAGTCGGGCCTATTGTTGCGCGCGGTCGGTCCTCAGTTTCGTCTGAGGGTATAGGGAGGACACTTTACCTTAGTTTGCCGAGCTATGGTCTTGAAGGGCTCCGAGAAACCCCATAAACCCGAATTTCTCGAATTCGCCTTCTTAATTTCAGTAATCTGGGCACTGTAATGGAATTTTACTCCTTAGAGAACCACAGTTTCGTAGGAATTGAGACCATATACGCAGCTTAACCGCGTCATTCCCTTACAAGTCTAATTTCAGCTCGCCTTGTACGTTCTTATCCAAGTATTGGACGAATTACATCAGGATGTGCAACCGTTCACTTCCACTGAGCATTGCTCGTAAGTAAATGACAGCTTTATGTTATGTCGCTACCAGTGGTTAGCAACAGTTTCCGGTTTAGACTTCTCTCTACCCTGTATGGTATGATTGAGCATGGTGACATGTCGTATCTGGAGATGTGCAGGATAGTTCGTTGGATGGACAGAACCGTGCGTAAAGGCATCTATCAGGACTTTGTTGAATAGTAAGATAGCGTCAGTTTTGCTTGTTTCTCTATCTATAGATGCGAGAGATTTTCAGCATACAATCCTTCTTAGACGGCGATGACGTGATGGTTCAAGTAGAAGTTCTGTTGCAAACTAGACCAAACACTGCGAATTTCGTCTACAGCAAGTCGTACCTCGGAATATGGCTGAAGAAGGTAGTGTAGAATGAGATTCTCTTCTTGATGTCGAAGAGAACAAAGATTTCTTTGTTGTTTTCAGCTATCAGCCGAGTGGAATCAGCTTTCGAGTCAGCAAATTTTTGATTACAATGCTCGTTTTATCAAATGGATCCGTGAAGCTGACGACGTTCAAGTAGAAGATTTTGAGAGAATGGACGAAGCAGGGCCGTAAGTCTCCAGATTTCAGATTGTACAGATTTTTTTCTCGCATGCAGTCATTCTTCGTTTCAGCTCCAACTTTTTCGGAACATTCAATCACTCAAGTCTGATTCCATTTGAGATCGAATCATCTAGCCGAGCCAGGAAGTGGGTAGCTAATCAGATGCATCTCTTGCAGGTAAATTGACAATATTGAATGATATTTGACAATTATGACAACATACAGTCGACACGGATCGTGGTTTCGGTTGTGGTTTCATTTGGTCGGTGTACAATATGCTGACGCAAACCAGGTGCATATAACAGATATGTACGTGCGGCGAGTTTGCGTCAGCATATTGTCTACGCAGCCGAGATGTCGTACGTTCGTGCCGTGGCCGTGTGGAGGAAGCAACATCAACTCCGTGCAAACCGACATCAACCCCTCCACGAAAAGGGTTTTTGCTATGGGAGAGATGCTGGCTGGCCTCAGCTCTCCTAAGGATTCTCCTACAAAGGGCCGGCGTGGAGAGGAATCCTGGACCCGCTTAGAAGTACCCATGCGCCACGTGCGGCAAGGATGTCACATGGAGTAAGACAAGCATCCAGTGCTTCGTATGCCAAAGGTGGGTGCATCTCTTCTGTTCGGGTCTCAGTTCTGTGAGGCATCACAACTCTGCTTTTCGCTGTGTCCTATGCTCATCACCTTCCAACTCTGATTCCTCTACCTCCAATCGCCCACTTTCTATTGTACATATAAATCTCAATGGCCTTCGTGCCAAACTATCTGACCTCTCTCTTTGCTCGTACTCACCATCCAGATGTTATAATGGAGCAGGAAACCAACCTTTCCCCCTCTGCTACCTCTTCTCACCCAAATATTCCTGGCTATCCTTCATACCATGCTCCAAGATCGTCTTTCGGTGGAGGAGTTTCAACTTTTGTACTATCCACTCTTCCTTCTCACTTAATTCCCAATGTCCCTACGTACGGTACTCTCAGTACGTCCCCATCCATCTCCCACTCAAAACTCCCTATCTCTCTTCAACATCTACATTCCCCCAACTACATCTTGTCCCCCAATCTATAATCCTATCCCTCTTCTAAAACAACTCAACGACTGCGCCCTCTCACCCTCAGTCGTCTTCGCGGGCGACTTCAATGCTCATACCTTTTGCTCTTCACTTGACTCTGATGTTAGAGGAGAGGACGTCGAGGAATGGGCGGAGGAGTGCGACCTGGTTATCCTAAGCGATGATCAGCCCACTCGCCTCCCTTCCATCGGCCGATCTTCTAGCTCAGACATTTCGCTCGTTTCCTCCAATCTTTCCTAGTGCCTGCTCGTGGTCCACTTCTACAACTCTGTCTAGTGATCACATTCCCATTTTCGTCCATATTGATCTCTCAAATTCTCTAGCCCCTTATTCTGGTATTCGTCACCGTTCTTATCTCAATTTAGGCCTTGCAGACTGGAGCCTATTCAGAGAGGTTGCACTTCACCGAGCGGCTGAATATCCATGGAATGGCGATGTGCACCAGGAAGAGCGTCACATATCTGACGCTATCCGGAAGGCTATGAAAGCTGCCATACCAGAAGGACGTGTGAAAACTTTTTACCCTAATGTCACCAGGGAAATACTTCAGAAAATCAGGACAAGAGATGAAAAGAGATCTGCCAACCATCTGGACCCGGAGGTCATTGAACTTGACGACGAGATTAGAAAAGACTTGGAGAGGCACAAGAAAGACGAGTGGCAGAAGTTCACTGAAAAATTGAACTTCAAGGCAGATGGTGCTGCTACATAGAAAATCCTGAGAAAACTCTCCGGAAAAACCACACCCGCCACCGTATCTACTATCGAGTTTGAGAACAATGTATTCAAGTCAGGACAAGATGCTGCTTACGCTCTGGGCAAGAGATTCTTCATAACATGTGCGAAGCGTGGCCCGCAAAACCGAGTGACAGTAAGGGAGCTGTGCCGCCTTCCGCTTATGGGCATGGCTGATGCCTTCACTTCTGCGCAGGTGGAGAAGATTATAAAGGAAATGCGTAATTCCAAAGCCATTGGACCTGACGGAATCTGTCCAGCAGTCCTAAAGAAGCTCCCCAGCGAATTTCTCTCGCTGCTCACTGATTTAATGAACACATCATTCCGAACCTGCACACTGCCACAAAACTGGAAAACAGCAAATGTCATTCCTCTGCCTAAGCCCGGTAAATCGCTGTCATCAGCGAAAGGATACAGGCCAATAAGCCTTTTGTCACCTCTAGCCAAGGTTGCTGAAAAGCTTGTCGTCAATGATTTCGCTCAGCATAATGAGAAACAACATCACCAGCACGGCTTTAGGAAGCTACATTCCACCACGACGGCGCTTTTGGAAATCGTTGGCTATGCCATCGACGGCTTCAACATGAGAAAGCCCCTCAGGACCGTTGCTGTAGCCCTGGACTTGACAAAGGCATTCGACAGTGTTAACCTGGGGATTCTATCGGATAACATACTGAAGTCCTCTATTCCACCGTGGCAGAAGCGTTGGATAACAGCATTCGTCAAGGGCCGTCGAGCAAAAGTTATGTTTCAAAATCATGTCTCTAAAAGTATACCCATAGCTGCCGGTGTTCCGCAAGGCGGAGTCTTATCGCCCGCTCTGTTTAATATGTACTTAGAGGACATTCCGGCACCTCCCCAGGACATTAAAGTTGTCGCCTACGCTGATGATATGACTATCATGTGCCAAAACCGCGACATACAAGTGACCGCGAGCAAGATCAACGAGTACCTGATTGATTTGAAAAGCTATTTCGATAACAAGATGCTCATTGTCTCAGCTGCCAAGTCTTCAGTATCAGTTTTCACAACGGACCCCAAAGAGCACAGCGCCCATCCCGATATCAGCTGGGGTGGAGATCGCCTGCCTGCTGCTCGCTTCGTCAAACTACTCGGCCTTATACTCGATCCGTCGCTGAAGTTTCACAAGAACACCGAGCAAAAGCAAGCAATTGTAAGAGCTAAACTCAATGTGCTAAGGGCACTGGGAGGTACATCATGGGGCAGCAGTAAGGAAACTATTCTGACCACGTATAAGGCTATACTGCAGCCCGCCCTAGAGTATGCGGCACCGGTTTGGCAGCACTTAGTATCGGACTCATCCTGGACTAAGGTGCAGCGTGTACAAAACGCTGCTCTTCGGATCGCCACCGGATGTGCTAGGAGTTCGCCCATCGAGCATTCACATGCCGAGACACGGGTGCTACCAGTAAAGGAGCACTGTCAGCTCCAGGCCCAGCAGCTGTACATTAACATCGTCAAGCAGCCCAACCACCCATCTTGGAGAGTACTTGAGCCTGTAAGAGAGAGAGGCATCAGAAAACCTTTTGCCGATGCTCCAGATAAAGTCGATCTGCAAAGATGGCACAATTCATATCAAAACCGCCTCCGTCTGTTGCGCGAGGAGCACACCCATTTCGTCAGAGGGTATCTGGAAAGAGCGGCTGTTAATCCTATTCTGGGTACCGTGCCGCCTCGAGTTTCTGAGTCTGAGTCTCAGCTTAGTAGACGTGCCAGGTGCACTCTAGCCTCGTTGCGCTGTGAGCACTCAACGTTCCTGAAGTCCTACGTGAACAGGATCGACAATAGCACTCCCGACGTTTGCCCGGACTGTGGTGGTCCTGGCCACAATACCCTACACTTATTCAACTGTCCAAAGAACCCTACAACATTGACTACAATAGACCTTTGGACGAATCCAACGCTGGTCGCCCAGTTTCTGAACCTATAGCAATTACTCTCTTCGCGGCTGCAAAGAAGAAGAAGATATTGTTTACCGAAAAGTGGAACCACAACCGATGCATCGGCCAGTGCCGACTGAATGTGCTTATAATCATGGTTGCGGTAACATTGTTGAGAGATCTGTACTGATCATTCGGCAATGCCTACAGTATTGGACGCCACGGTTGGGCGATTCATTGCTGCTCAGACAGGATCTTCCTGGCTCATTTCCGGCGTCTACAATGGAATTAGCATTATGTTAACAGCCGGGGAAATCTATTTTCGTTGTTGTCTCAACCGCGTTTACAAGCTTGTGTGCCGCCGCTAAGACAACAAGGTTTTTATAGGTATGCCCTAGCGCCGCCCTCCCCGATAACGAAATCATGGACTGGTGTCAGATCATTCGCAGAAACCATGCAGATATTGTCCAAGTGGTAAGCCTTTTGGAAGTTTTTTTTTGTGTTTGTAGTTACCTCCGAGTAAAGTTCGTTTTCAGTTTTTATTTTACTTCAACTAGCGTCGTGTCAATATTATTCCACTTTCGGACTCCAGTTGTCGATTTTCTCTTGCAAAACCTCATGGGGTGCCCCATGCGTCCCTGGAATTCGATTTTCGTTGTCGGATTTATTCAATACAGGAGGATAACGTCGGCATATATCCTGAAGAGACCTCACGTTCACTGTTGAAGGTTGGCGCAAACTCGGTAACATATGCCATAACATAGGTGCACCGAGTTTTCGCCAACCTAAAATGGGGAACGCAAAGTCTCCTTCAACTTCTTGTTTTCTGCGCCTAGCCTCCCACCTCCACACTGAATCATGCAGGGTCAAGCGCAGTTGCAGAATTTCTCGACGGGATGTGTAAGAATTTCAACAAAAAAAAACTGGGGCGGAGATCGTACTAATTTCGGTCCAAAAACAAAAATACGGGGAGGGTAGCGTAAAAACCTTCGGAATTTTTTTCACTGCAGGGAGCGGAGGTCGTAGCTCCTCTGAGGTCCTACGCAGCGGCCCGCTCGACCCTGGAATCATGCTTTACTCTATTCCAATTAAGTAGCCGTCTGTGAATATTAATAGGTCGAAACTTCCCCTCTGTGCTTTTTTCGCGCTTAGACAGCCAGCACTGCGCGTGCAGAGACGAAGTGGGAGAGCTCATTCCTTTTTTGGGCCAAGGTCTGGCGCGGTGGGGTAATTTCCCGACTGGTGGTGAGAGGTCACAGAAATGTTAGTTCAAATCAAAAATTTCGTCTGTGTAACCTAAAAATCTCGGCATAAAATTTAGGGGCGAGACCGCCGGTGATTTTTGAATAGGCTGGTCATCAAGGGCAGAAGATCGTTGTATTCTGAAGGCCTACGCAATGGCCCGCTGGAGCCTACCTCGGGTTTTCGACCAGTGGACTCGATTGGGACAGAGTACACGAATGCAATTTTTGATGGATTACATTTCAATTCAATTCAATGGCTTCGCAATAAAGAAACATTTGGAATATATGTGAAAATGGTTAAATACGACAGCTTGCGTACGCAGGCAAACAGAACAGCAAGAAAATAGAACACTCGTTAAAACGGAAGTTGAGCAGAGTTTCATTAAAACTACCTGAGAGACGAAAATCAGAACTCAGCATTCCAAATAGTCCCAGTAACGACGTTTGGTCGACTTTTTTCATGGAGGTCTGCGGGCCAAAATGTGGTATGCTCATTGTATTTTGTCCGTGATCGTTTTGATCTTACTTTTAATCCGTGAATTGAATTATTTTAGCATCTCCTGGAAATGCTCTGTCACGTAAGAGCATCGAATCAGGGACGAGCGGCAGAATCATTACGGATATTTTTTGATTATTCCATGTTCAGGTTGGTTTTCTTGTTTGAAAGCAGTGCGCTCAGAACTAACTGCACGACCTCTGTAACTATTTACATACAATGGGCTGTTTCAAATGCAGGGCATGCGATTTGATATTGGCGCCAAGTGTCCGTGGAAGTCGACTGGGGATTCTGGATCAACGATCCCTTCGCTTTTCCTGCCTTCTTCAAGCACGGCTCTGCCGAATGTTTGGCGATAAGTTAGTGTTTATATAGACTCAGCTCAGTTTTGGGGATGGATCTGGTTCCAGTGTTAGGATTTGGTTCATCGCTCTCACCGCTGAGACTTTCCGAACACTTACATCGGGTAGGTACATCCGATTACTCGTTTTGTTTGTGCTATTAAAGGCCAATAGAGGGGTGGGGGAGGTTTTAAAACTTAGAGTTGTTCTAAATGTTACCATTTCAAGATAGCCCGCAGAGCAGGACCATTTAATTTTATGCTCAAAGGGTTCATTTTCAGACAAGCAGCTCGCCTTCTTCTGAGCGAATGTGTTCAACAAGCTCAAAATCTTGACGTGGTGTGTTTACGAATGGCGATGGTGGAGCTGGCGGCACTGGAGGCTATGCCGCCGAATGACATCGTTTTCCAAGCTGTATCTGAAGGTGGGTGGAACATCTATAAACTGAATCGTAACTTCGTAGTCGTGAAATGTGGTTCAGAAAAGTCGGCGGGCAGTCTCCTAACCTTTGAAGAACTATTGCGCATGATAGATCGAGCAGCAGACGCAGAAACGCGGCTAGTTCTTAAATTATCCCTCGACTACTGATTGCGAGTTCAAAAATTAATGTTTCAGAATTGAAGGAGACGACCATCGCGACGCTATGATTAGTGCTGACGAATCTGAGCTTTTCTTTGAACATCTGAATGCTTTAGCGCATTTGATGACGGCGATATCGGCTGCACGACGGTGTGAATCTCCTGCGAAGTGTGTAAATGATTGCCGCTTTGTATTTAGAAGCATAGTATTTGTAAACTCATTCGCTTTCAGAGTAGAGGAAGGTCTGGACCGTTCGATGAGGTGTACGGCAGGTCCAGATTCAGGTGCCCAGGCTAGACTGATAAGCGATGCAGCGGTAGCTACGACTAGTAGCGTTCGTCTGAGGCATGGCTTAGCCCTGTCTGCCCAGTCACTCGCCACCTCACTCGTCGAGACCAACTACGCTGACGGTTGTGCACCTAGACACGAAACGGAGGCGCATGTGAGGAATTTCTACTTCGAAGGGAGCATAGAAGTCCTCAAATATAGTAGAGATGCGGACGTAAGTAGGCGCGTGCGGCTGCTGTCGCGATCCCAACGTCGTGCAAAGCACCGACAACGAACCAGGATGTTGAGCGATCTTGCGCCGGCGGTATACTTAGTATCCGAATCACTTCTTTTCGGATATTCGAGATTCGGATAATCCGATATCCGAAATTCTGAAAAAACGCATCATCTGAATCGAACCAATACCCGGGAAATTGAAAATCGGCCTTATCTGAATCGAACCATTATCCGAAGGATCGAAAATTCGGATAAACTCGGATGAAATTCGGATAAAATTCGGGTAAAATTTCGGATAATTTTTGGATAAAATCGGATAAAATTGCACTAGGCCACGCCCATTTTTCCGTACCGCATTCTATTTAGTACATCAATCCAGGGTTTTCCCCCTCCTTCCGAAATCGGAAGTCTTGCGGTGCCGGAAAATGGGCGTGGTCAAGTGAGATGTCCAAGTGGCTAGTAGTTATTCAGTGCGGAAGTTTTTTCGAAAGTTGCGCTGCATACTTTTTACTTGCTAGTTGTCCTGAAAAACTTGTGTATAGATTATACTGTGACTTCCAACAACGATATAAAAATTGAAGATTTGTTTTCATATTTTTATCAATATGCATATATGAAGATTGAAGTTTGTATGTCAACATGCTGCAAATGTAATGAAGTACTGCTGTGTGCTCAGGTATGGATGTTTTCAAAGGCTTGCCTTGAGTACCTGTTTTATTTTTCACCGTTTTGCCTCAACTTTGCTTCGAAAATATCCGAAGTTATTCGAAATAATCCGACCGGATATCCGTATCCGAATCATTGGAAAATTGGCATTATCTGAATCGATCCATTATCCGAAAATTTGAAAAAGCGCATTATCTGAATCGAACCAATATCCGGAAAATTTAAAATCGGCATTATCTGAATCGATCAATTGTCCGAAAAAATATCATCGGATAACAAGTATAGCAGGCGGCCTCTTGAGTCCGACCCTGCGAATTACAGAAAAAACAGGAAGATGAGAAAGCAACCGATAATAACGGGTGGTAATGGGACTATCAAGTTGGAGTTGTTGAAACGAACAGATGTAGCGACTGCAATGGAACATGGCTGCGGAACGGTCAATGACTCGATTGGCAAAGGTCAGCTGACATGAAGGTGGTCTGCTTGAGAGAGGGAGGGGATTGTTCATCTATTTTGCTAGTTTTTCTTCTCCTGAGTGGTTTTTATATCAAGCTCCGCTTTTAGCTCTGTGATTCGTAGGGTTTTATAAGACAAGTAGAGCTGACGAAACTACCGATGAAGTGCTAAAACTCTTCTTCAATAAAGTTTTTGGGAAATGACTAACACCATCTGCGCCATATGAATGAGATACCCGATTCGTGGAGACTGCGATCATCGTTTTTTTTTCGAGGGTTAATCGTCACGGACCCTGAGAAGTAGAGAGGAATCTATCTGTAGCGTGTCATGTAGAATCTTACGTGGTATGTAGTCTAATGAATGGACAGGGCTGCGGAGGTAGACGCGCTGGCGAACGGAGCAGGGCCCGCCGCATTGGATGCGCCTTATTCATTGAGTGGAGTAAAGTTCACAAAGAAACTATACAAGGTTCTGGAACGTATCATTATTAAGACACTCACCAAACCGCGAAGAAACCACCAGAGAGGAGCAAACCGGTTTTCGAGCCGGAATATCGACAGTCGATCAAGTGTTCGTCGTGAGAAGAGCGATTGATACGTCGCAGCGACAAAAAAATCTTTTGGAGCTTGCTGTATGGGTTTGGAAGCTGAAGTCGACTTTTCATCGTGATCGATTTTTACCTGGCGATGGGTGCCCGGACGGATACGTTCGACTAATCAAGGAAAACAACAAGAAACGGCAGCAATTCGCACGTCTGCCGGATTTACATCAGCTTTGGAGGTGAAAACAGAAGTAAAAAAGGAGCTGTTGCAGGAGTTTTTCTATTCATCTTCGCCGTTGATGACATCATGTTGCAGTTGCAGGTCAGGTTCTTGCGGGCGTCATACTAACGCCATCAAGACGCACCGTTGTCGACCTGGTTACGCCGACGGCATTGTGTTTTGAGTTACTTCACTTAAAAGGCTGGCTTTCGCCTGACGCGGTTATTCCGCATCTTCACCGTGGTGTGCCGTCCTAGTAGTCAGCGGTGTCCATTTGTCACGGTCTTCAGCCACAATTTGAACACAATTCATCCATTGGTTGCTATTCCACTTCCTGCGAAGTAAAACATCGCGCCTGAATTGCCTTTCAATGCCGAGTGATTTCAAATCCTCCTTCAACACATCTGTCCAAAACTTCTGCCTACGTCCAGGCGGCCGTTTCCAGACAGAACTCGGAAGCATCCCTTGAGCGTGTTGAACAAGACGATCTGGCGGTCTTCCCAAAATATGCCCGAACAGACGAAGACGACCTTCCGTTGTTGCTTGAGATGGCGTTGGGAGATGTTGGCACCTCCCTCGTGTCAAACATTGATGTGAGGCGTCAATCTCGTTGCAGAGATTTTCGTTGTGGCACATCCGCGGCCAGAAATATCTGAGCAAACGTCTACACAGCCTCCTGTCCGTGCAATCCAACCTTTCCATCTGCGTCTTCGGTGCTGTTCTCGTCTCCGATCCGTACATTGATAGGGCGAATAGCGGATAAGTAGACGCGCAACTTGACTTTCTTCGCGAGGTGGTAGACCACAAACACTTGGTTAGAGAATTGAATGCATACGTAGCTTTCGCACATCGTTGTTGAATATCCGCTGCATAACTACCATCGTTCTTCAGCAAATATCCCAAATAACAGGAATCGTCCACCAGTTCGATACGTTGTCCGTCCACACAAACTCCCGTTGAAGGCCTCTGAGAGACCCACATCTGCTTGCATTTGTCGGGACGAAGACGAAGTCCATAGGCTGCGGCACACTTCGAAACGAGGTTCACAATCCTTTGCAGTTTTGCGTTGTTTTCAGCGAATAACACAATGTCATCGACGTACTCAAGGTCGACAAGGGAGCGTCCTGATGGTGTAAGGATCACGTCCGCAGGAAACTGTTCTGCAACTCTACGCATGATGTCATCAACGGCGAAGTTGAAAAGAAAAGGTCCTGCAACGGCTCCTTGCCTTACTCCTGTTTTCACCTCGAAAGCTGACGTAAATCCGACAGGTGCACGAACTGCTGCTGTTGTTGCTTTGTTCATGTCCTCGATTAACCGAACATGCTTTTCCGGGACTCCATCTGCTCGCAGAGCATTGAGCAATCGATCAGGATGAGGAGAGTCGAACGCGGCTTCGAAGTGCAAAAAAGCAAGCTGTAATGACTTCGAATACCGCTGCCACGATTCAATTACTCTTCTCACGACGAACACTTGGTCGATGGTCGATCTTCCAGGTCGAAAACCGGCTTGCTCATCTCTGGTCGTTCTTTCACGATGTTTGATAAGTCGCTCGAGAATGGCACGTTTTGAAACCTTGTACATGACACGAAGTAGAGAGATTCCTCTGTAGTTCTCAAGATCCGTGACGGATAGCTTCTTGTGAAGAGGTACGATGATCGCATGTCTCCACGAATCGGGTATCCTTTCGCTCATCCATATAGCACGAATGGTGTTGGTCATTTCACGAATCCCAGACGGAGGAAGAGCTTTCAGCATTTCAGCACGTCGTAATGTGCTCTCTGAACATGCGGGAGCTCAGGTACTGATGGCGCTGGACGATTCAGTAGTGAACTGAAGTAATCCTTCCATATTGGCAGCGTCGCATCACAAACTGCAACTCCATTGGTAGTGTTCAAGACAGGAGAACATCTCTTCATTCTCCCGCTATACTGTCGCAGCAACGTGTAGGCTTTCCTCAGATTCTTCTCCTCCCAAGCCTTCTCGAACTCCTTAGCTCTACACGTCCACTCTCGCTCGCGGTCACTTTGAAGCTGCCGACGCAACTTCCTCAGACGCTTCTCCTCCACGAAGTTTCCTGCAGTTCGGAGAGCACATACTCTGTTGTAGGTAGATGTTGTTTCTTCTGAGACGTAGGCGAACTTCTTCTTAGGCTGTACAACCGGGAGTGCCTCTTTCGAAGCGTTCTGGATGCACTTGACAAAAGAATCCGCGTCGCAAAGTTTCTTCTCAGTCCGTACTCCGATGTTAATAGAAACGCGTTGTCGAAAATTCCCTCTGCACTCTTCATCTCTGAGACTTGTCATGTCAATCCTCTGGAGAGGCTGAGCCCCTCGCTTCCTCTTATGAGTCCTCGCAGTGGAGTTCAACAGAACAGTACGGTGATCCGAATCGAATGCGACATCCCACACAGCTCTAGATCTTCGAATGTCCGATACTGGAATATTCCTCGACAGAACATAATCGATCTGTAATTTCAAAGTTGTCATCTTCCGCTTCCGCTGCTCTTCTGGAGATAGCTGGGTTGGTCCCTGGCACGTAAGCTGATGGTGGCGATGATTCCTCTTGAATGTCGTTGGAATGAACAGACCACTGCGTTCACAAAAAGTCGACAAGGCGGTAGCCATTGACCGATGTTTGCTCCACTGGGTAGAACCATTTACCGAGTACTTCGGATTCCTGATCAAGTCCCTTCTTCGCATTTGCGTCAATCCCCACGACAACAGCATGTTGACAAGGTATCCTGGCCAGCAACGTATTGAGTTCTCATAAAACGCATCCTTCGAATTGTCTTCGGCGGTTTCAGTGGGCGCATGAGCACTCACTATCCACAGATTGAATCCTCTGTGATCCCGCAGTCGTACGAATGCATTCCGGCACGACGTTGAGCCGAACTCCTTGACCATACCATTGAAATCCTTCCTTACAGCTATCGCACAGCCTCCCACTCTCCTATCGTCAGCGTTACCGCAGTAGATGGTGTACTCTCCGACGCTGATGACGGGTCTATCCTTGAGGCGGGTTTCCTGCAAAGCAGCAAACGGTGCATGGAAATAGCTCAGAAGTCTGGATAGCACAGTTTTTTGGATATCACTCGACAGCGATCGACAGTTCAGGGTGGCGAAACTGTGGCTTGTGACCAAAGACTCCATGAACTCCCTAGGTACGGATCCTAAGGTGTTATGGACCAGAGGCCTTGGTGTGCCGGACGGCGACACCTTTATGCAATGTGCGGGATGCTTTCGCGATATAGTTGTGCACGCTATATCGCTCGAACGTTCCCTTTGTACACCCAAACGTCTGCTGGGTTCAGTAGAAGCAGGGGCACCAACGAGCAGGTACCAACAGACTTGTATACACGCCCCCGACATTGTGTCATTCGCTGAAAACAACGCAAAACGCAAAGGATTGTGAACCTCGTTTCGAAGTATGCCGCAGCCTACGGACTTCGTCTTCGTCCCGACAAATGCAAGCAGATGCGTGTGTTTCAGAGGCTTCCAACAGAAGTTTGTGTGGACGGAAAACGTAATGGGCTTATGGATGATTTTTTTATTTGGGCTGTTTTCTGAAGAACCACGGTAGTTATGCAGCGGATATTCAACAACAGTGTACGAAAGCTACATCTGCTTTCAATTCTCTTACCAAGTGTTTGTGGTCTACCACCATCGCGAAGGAGCTCTACCTATCCGCTGTTAGCCCTATCATGATGTTAGGATCGGAGACGTGGGCAGCATAGAAGGCGCAGATGTAAAGGTCGCTTTGCATGGAGAGGAAGCTGTTTAGGCATTTGCTTGAATATTTTTGGCCGCGATTGAGCGATAGTGAAGATCTTTACTGTGTGTAGAATCGACGGAGTACATCAACGCTTGACACGATGAAGGTGCCAGCATCTCTCAACTCCCCCTGGAGCGGCAATTGGAGGTCGACTTCGAAGACTGGGGTAAATATTAAGCAGCCCTCCAGATTCTTTTTCTATATGCTGTAAGGAGGCTTCTGAGTCCTGTCTGGAAGCGCCCGCCTGGGCGGCGGGTTTTCCGCGACTTCAAGGCGTTGGCGTTGTGATACAAACCGTCCCGATCTTATTACGTTGTTGCTTCAAGAATGCTGGTGACTGAAAAGTGTCCGAATGAGACTGTCCGTCGGCGCGGTCAGCATGCATGACAAGCGGACGGCGGTCGCCGAGCGTCGCGCCGGCGCTTTTCTAAAGTCCTTGCGAATAGCTGGCTGGAAAATTATTCTCTATTCGTCTAATATTCCTGCTAATCCATTCACAGGAATCCATTAGGAAAATGCCTTGGTGACGGTCGTTCGACACGCACGACAACAATGTGGTCGGGCAGTCTCATTCGGACTGATTTTATGCTCTGTTGTGTTTGTTTATGTTGTGCTCATTAAATCTCTCTTTTAGGCGATTGCTGGCGTGAATATGGTGTATGCTGCAGCGATGATGGGAGAATGGGATCGTGTGACTTCAGTGCTGGGAAGACTGAAGCTGCTCTTCACTCAAGAGTCGAATTGGCAGGTGAGGGCTTCTTCCCTTTTTGTTCATCTATGGGATTGTAGAAATGCTAGACCATTGTCAGCAATATAAATACTAGCACTGTTGAAACAATGTGTTCTAGGCGGCTCAGTATGTGAATCTTTGTGACAGAATAATCCACTTCGATGCAGCTCTGTTACGTGGAGAGTGGGACAAGTGCGTACCATTTTTGGAGGATATCGAAGCAATAGATGGTGCTGAAGCAGTATTGCGGGAGTTTGTAACAATTTTTTGCCAATGAGTTTACCGGGAATTTTATGAAACTTCATTTCAGAAAGGCGATGCTTTTAGCGGTTCGAAATGAGCTCTCTTCTGCTCGAAATCTGTTGGAAAGCGTGTATTCGAAATATGAGACACCGAGCACCATCTTTATACACATGAGGTGAGTGTATCTGCGCTACAAACTGAGACGGCTCGTCTTTAAGAATCGTGGAAGCCCCAGCACAAGCTCCATTAGTCTCATGCGCTCGCAATCATACGCCAGTAGATTCACCCGCATCACTAGATACTTGTTCCTAAAAAATTCTTCGCAGACGGGTCGATGTCGATTTGCACAAAGGTGATGTTGATTCCCCCCCCCCCATACGGCCACGGCGCTAACGTACTGCATCTCGGCAACAGCTACGGCCTCAAGCTGCGATAAAAATGTCACATGAAGCACGAAAATTGATTCATTCACGATTTAGACATGTGCCATTTTATGTTCCTTCCGAAACGCTCTGCGATTCCCATTTATTTGAAGGCTTCGAATGCAGCTGGCGATGTTCTTGAGTGCGGAGAGTCGGTGGAGCGCAGCGATTCAGATGCTGGAAAGTGTTCGCGAGGAGGCAGTCAGCGTGGAACAACGAAATATATCCGCCATGGCTTTAAGGCGCATTGGTGTAGTACAGGTATTCGACATGTCGTCCTTTTCTCCGCGAGTGGCTGGATAGGAGGCAGCTTGGGGTATTCTTGTTCAGTGAGAGGGCGACCATATAAAGTGGTCAGGGTTCACCTTGGTGCGACTTCTGGCTCTGAATAAGGACCGCTTCCAATCCAGCCATTACTGGTAGTCATTTCTTTTAAATATCGTCTTAAGGGCTCCGAAAAGTGCTATAGCCCTGAATAAAGTTGACACCCGTGGTGCGTTTAAGACGTCTAAGGTCAAGGCTGAGGTCTTGGAGGGATGATTCCTGTCCAATAGTGTGGTTCGGAGAAGTTAACATTTAACATAAATCGCTGAAACCAAGTGGTTCTTGTGCTCTTCTTTGGTCAAAAATGTTTGTTGATATCATTAGTTTTCTTAACAAGTATGATACAAACAAGTATGTGCAGATGATGAGTGGCGACGACAAATCTGCGTTGAAGAGCTTGACAGACTGTCAGAAAGACATATTCGGGACATGCTCAATCCTGGAGAAAGCCATGTTGTCAATCGCGTTGGCCGTAGTTCATCAGAACATGGGTAATGAACTTGGTGAGAGAAATGATTCTTAGTTCGAATCGGAAAACCGCGGCTTTAGGCGTCATTGCTTTTAGAGCCGCTGCAGTTCTTCAACAAAGCGCAAGCACAGTGTCGACAGGCAGGAGCGGTTCTCTTCGAGAAGTTCATATTGCGAGAAATCGCATTTTATCTGGATGAGGTGAGATTGGAGGTTTTCATTGATTTGTTTGAGAATATTGGCTTATTTTCGCTGTATTTCAGCGAGGTTCCGTCGAAGAACGCGATGAAGCGGCAGGAGAAAGCGCTGCTATTGACGACCGCTACCCTGGGTTTATAGACTGGAGGCTTGTGTGACGAATGGTGATCAAATATGAGTTCAAAATAAGGAACGAAAACCGACGGAGTACTACAAAGCGGCGTTGAAATTTCGGTGAATGAAGGGAGCTTCCATACAGGACTTCGACAAAGTTCTAAGTAGGGTCAATGACTTGCCTCACTTCACGTGTGATCTCATATTTTAAAATAGGTAGTAATTGTGCGCACGTTAAGAGATTGTTGAATAAAAGATATTTCCTGGTTTCACGAACATTGAAATTGGGACTTTTTCTAATGGGCGGACCCGGATGAGAGATTCCTTGCAGGCCCAGTCAGAGTTGGTCTATCCACTGAGTCCCACCCGGACGATACGCATGGAAATAGTGACAGACGTGTGCAGAAAATTCACACACCCCATTCGTCTGCATGCGTCCGCAATCCACCCAATCGATGCTGATGTCCCACACGCGCACGCGGGCTCTGCCACTGCACCCGAGATCGGGTTTTCGACCAATTCTGACGGGTCCTCAGGAGCGGGTATACGGGGTATATTCCGTTGCGGTGGACTACACATATACCCTATTTCGGAGTGAAATTTATTTCCATTTATCGCGTGCATCTGCACACGTATGCTGCGCCTCCTTCTCCTCCACACTTTCGCTGTCTCACGTATCAACGCTCTGCATAAGCGCGCGAAGGAGCAGACTAATGTAGGCTCCGCAAAAGGATAGACAGCAAGATACGTAAAAGGCATTCTACACGGGCTGCCAGAACTGCCCATTCATCCATGCTTTTCCGATCGATTACCTCCCGTGTAGTCATTAAAGCTCCATCCTAGCTGCTCGAGAGGTGGTGAAAAAAAATGAACCAGAAAGGGAAGAGTCCCATGGGCATACTACCATCAAGCTACGGTAACCTGCCGAAATCTCGAGAAAACAACAAGCGGACTTCAAATTTGTGTTCTACGCCCCAAACTACACTTCTGGACAAATCTTGGGCTGGAATTTTTGCTTGACCTCTGCACCCGCAAAAATGGGATCAGGGCTACCCCATGAGGCTCCGGAGGTTAAAAAAACCCAAACTTCATCCGGGGTTTTTTTGAGGTGCTTAACACAAATATGAGGTCCGTTTAGCGTTTTTCGGGCGATCACGGTAGGTTACGGTAAGTACGGTGTAATTTAGCTTCCCCTTCGATACAAAAAAATTGCCATGCTGTTTTTTGAGATGAACGTTGTTAGGGAAAAAACAGCAAGCATTCGAAAGGAATGCACGGCAAGAAAAATCAACATTAATAGTAATAATTTTCGAGGAAGAGGGCGAAACAGAAATTAAAAATCGAAAAAGAAACAGTAGCAACAAATGAAACATCCAACTTCCTCGTAGTTTCCGATTTCACTAGGGAAAAGCCTTGCGATCGGGCTGTTAAGTGGTAATTAGATAAGATACAAAGCAAAAGGTTCAAGTCGCCTTAGAAAAGAACGTTTCCTAGGAAGTGGGCCCACACAACTAAAGCCACAGCCACTTATACAGAGCGATTTTGTATTAAAGAACTTCGTTTCCGTGTTTTGCTCTTCTGTATGCTTGTTCTTCTTCCCTATGACGTCTGGTGTCGTCAACTGTCATCAAAATTCCGCGTACATTTGTTGGACTGTCACGTCCAACCAACCGTCGACACACGGACTGGACCCAGGGATGTGCGAAAAAAAAGAAAATCGAGTTCGTCAGAAAACAGAAAGGCCAAAACAGCCAGAAAATAGAAAATTTTCAGAAAAAATATGCGTTGCATTTTAATTTTTTCAAGTGAAGAGAGAGTAATTCTGAACACCTTTATGATACCAGTAGTGTAATATCTACGAAACTGCACAAAAGACCTATTGAGCAATGACGCGTCAATGATGGATACAACTTGTCACAAGGTAGCTGAGTTGAACGCAGAACTCAGATGTCAGGCAGGACTCGAACCTGCATTGCACGCTTTCCGGACAAGAGTGTGACCATTACACCACCGACACCCCGTTCTGCATCACTCATAATAAGACATTAAATATATGGATACAACATCATTTAAGACACTCACCCTGAGAGTCTTGGCCGAGAATAGCCCAACAGGCTCAACAGATGTTCCTGCTCAACTATTTTTTGAATATTTTTCAATTATTTCTCGAATAATATGCGGCTGCAACCCTGTTGTTCGCGAAATAGCCGAGACATAACCGATCAAACATGGGTAAATGAACCGACCACGGTGTTGACAACCGATTCTGCCTTGAGAATGCGTCGTACCCTTCCATTGGAGAGCATACATTTGCGGCTGTTTCTCGGCGAGCATTATTTGACGGCTATTTCGCAGCAACCAGCTATTTTCCGACCAATTCTCGGTTATTACGCGGAAAGCAGGCATTTTGTGGCTACTTGTCGGCTATTGCTCGGCTAAAACTCTCAGAGCACTCACCCGTAGGGTAGCACGCCAGCACAATAGTGGTTGCACCCTAAGGCAAAGATCGGGTTCAACCCCTCGCTGTCAGCAGCAGCTGCTGCTAACAACTAACTGCAACAGCTGCTGACAAGGAGGGGTTGAATTCGATCTCTGCCCTGGGATGCTACCCTTATTGTGCCGGTGTTACCCTAAGAGTGCGCGAGCAAGGTTCACGTTATAAAAGGATTGTTAAATTTTCTTTATAAGAATGCAGGTCTGGTCATCACAAAAGTGAAAATAAATGAGAAGTTGCGTAAAAATGCACAAAAACAAGTCAGAACGGCTAATTGGTGGGTGTACGCTCACCCCAACTAGCAAGATTTTTATGTCTATTTTCCGTCTTCTATTTTCAGTCTTTTGGTGTTCATCAACTACTTTGAATGCAAAATAAAAGACAACAAAACAAGCAATTGTAGAAATCTAGTTAATTGGGGGCGGGCCGGGACACGCGTTTTTTCTCCGAATTTTGAATTATTTTCACTTCTGTGATGAAGAGACCAACCTTCACATGGGGATACAAAAATAAACTTCTTTATCGCGAACCCTGCATTTAAAAGCAACCGCACTATTGAGCACAAATACCATCTCGCAAAGGACTAAATAAGCTGCACTGTTTCACAGAGCTGGATTTCGTTGATTTTTTTGTTTTGTTTTTTTGCGATTTTTTCCAGGAGACAAATAGAAGGCCGAAAAAGGCCAGAAAATCTCCGTGAGTCTACGGTTAGTAGGTCGCCGCCTTGAACCACTCGGTGTTGTTGTTGAAAGGATAGGTGATACAGCACTCGCCATTTCTGTCATTTCGATCTCATTCCAAAAAAATGACTTCTATTTCTCCCCCACTGTTACTCGAGCAAATAGTAGGATGTTCTTACGACTAACCGGAAGGTAGTCTATCAGAAAAACGGATGCATGGACAATTCTGGCAGCCCGGTCTGGACATTCCCTTGTTAGTGACATCTGGTTGCCAATTTTCGTTTCACATTAAATGGTGTTGGCTTTATGTGTTGCTGTGTGTTACTCTAAATTATGTTGAGTGAAAAACAGGATTACGAAAAGTCCATGTTCATTCCTGTACGTCACTCAGTGTGCACGTTTCCCAATCTGCTTCCAGAGCTACGGTCCAATTTGGGCTTTGTCCTTCGGCTAGCCAGTCAAAATCGTTGGGGCGCATCCACGCATCTCCTGGCGGCGCTTCTACGGAATCATTGTTGAAGACCACCCTGAAAGCGGCACAAGGTGACTATTTATAGATTGCTGCTTGAGTTCCAAAAATAGGCCATTTTCTAAGTTCTTGCTGGCCAAAAGAGCGGATGCAGACAAATTCGTTATTAACAAGCTGAATCGCTTTCGAGCACAAAGGCTCAGTACACCTCTTGAATATTTTAGGGTTTTCTGCTCGAGACATTCGGTTGAAATCTATCGCGCATCTGGCCCCTTGTGAGCTCAAGAGGTCGTCTAAAAATGCGTGTCAGAGCGGTTTCTTGCTGTGGGCGCGGCAGATCAGCTTCTCTCCGTACCTCACCTATTTGGAGGAATTGAGGTTTCGCACTTGGTAGGTGTTATGCCCAATGGATTCTATTAGGTTGTAGGAAAAGTATCCTGCCATTTGACTCTGTCAACTTTCAAAGCTTCCAGGCTTGAATTTTCGGCCAACTGTTATGCCGTTCGAATGCGCAATCTGTTTTTTATTTAACGCTCACTTTAGCTTTGAGAGAAATTGGGTGGTTCTCAGAAAAAAAAACCGTGCTGGGATTCAATTTAATCATCAGTACTAAGCACTTTGAGGGCTTTTATTGTTCAGAAGCGAGCCACCAAAGCTGTGTAATTGATAGGACATAGGTCCATTGCGACAATAATGGCGAAAGAACGGCTAAGAACGAGCCATAGATAGCCCAATACAGCACTCAAACTAACTTCGTCAATTTTGAAAAGAGTTATGGTGATGCGGTGCATTGTGAGCGCAAAAAACGACGCAAAACTTTTTTTTGCAAAACATTCGCGCGGTACAATGACTTAAGGGTCGTTTATACTTCCGCCGCGGAGCGGCGCGGCGAAAAGTGAGGCGGCGCGGCGTGGCGCGCCGAGTGAAAATCGCGTCACTATTATGTATAATCGAGTTGCGACGAACTGACGCGGCGAAGTCGCAGAATTACGCTAAACACTGCCTGGAGTAGCTCTGAGATAGCACAAGGTCGATTGTAATGAGTGATTTCTTCTGCAAAAGAAACATTTATAATCTTTTGTATCATAACACCGCACTCGAAAGCAGATAGAGTCTTCTGAGAATTTTTTTCTACAGAAAAATTATTTTCAGAGCAAAAAAAAACTCACAACCCAGCATACTCTAAACAACTTCCAGGACCTCGGAAGAAAATTTAGCGATCAATCAGAGGAACCAAATTGAGAATGTATATGAAATATCAGCAAAAAAGCATGTGATGTTAAAGAGGATCGCACGCGGCCGCCGCGCCGCCTCCTCTACCCGGGCGGCGCGGCAGCACGCAGGCGGCGGCGCCGTTGGAAGATTTCGAGCAGAAAAAAACTCTAAACGCTATACATTGGATCCGACTCATTGACGATAATTTCAGAAATCGCTCTTTTCTGCTTTGCCCTGAACTGAAATGTTTACGTTCGGATGTATCTGGACTAAAAAGGCAGAATGATCTCAACTTTCAAGTAACTTGGAGATTCTGTGACAAGAAATTCTAAAATATCCGATTTTTTTCGGATATCCGAATCATTTCAAATAATCTTTTTTACGAACACTCAAGATGAAGTCGACGACAAATTTGTCCTCGCATGAATGTTATCATGACTTCCGATAGGAAGACAGTCTTTTCGTCAAGCATTAGGTTGACGGTGGAGAGAAAAACAGTTTTCGCCGTTTTCCGAAATGAGTCGGATCCAATGTATACTAAACGCCTGGCGGCGCCGCGAGGCGGCGCCGCTTGATCGATACGGCTGTATTGCATCTCGCCGCGTCGCGGCGGAAGTATAAACGACCCCTTACTCGGAGACTTCGGAAAAACATGTTCCAGGAGTTTCCTGGCGGAACCGAGTATCACTTTCATAGTTTCACGCAACGTCTGTCGCAAAGTTTTGTGCAATGCATACCAACAGTTGTTTTCCTTGAGTCTTCGTTAACATTCCGATCCTATTGGTCAACTTCCTTCTGGAGCGCAGCGAGGTACGCTAAATAATTTTCTAGGAGAAGTGAGGGGGGGGGGGGTTCTGCTTTCAGGGGTTGCAGCACCAAAGTTGCAAATTGAAAGGGTGGCAGTGAATATGTCATAACGAAGACCCCTACAAGAAATCGACGGCGCGATGTTTTATTTCGCAGGAAATGGAATAGTGGCTGGTGAACAAAATGTCTTCAAATTGTGGCTGAGGACCGTGATAAATGGACGCGGCAGACTCATAGGACGGCATACCTCGGCGAAGATGCGGACTAACAACGTCAGGCGAGACCGAGTCAGTTGAGCCAAGTAAGCTCCACACCCCACTCAGAAGCTTGTCGAATGAGGCCAAAATCGAGGGGCAGATCGAGAATTAATAATTATCTAACTGTTTTGCTTTGCTACGGATTAGTATGATTTGGAAATGTAACATTTGTGAGAAACTCGTTAAAAGGAGTGAAATGTCTTATGCTACTGATTTGGCATGGGAATAAACTCAAAAGAACCGCTAAAAACTCATTGAAATGATTCATGGTTGATTTGGCTGTGCACTTGTTTACTAAACAACAAAAATTGAGTGTGACATTGAAAAGCCAAATCACGCACATATTACTAAGCACACACATTTATTCGTGTGACTGCAATTCTTTTAGTTGACAACATTCGCATAGAACCACTACGTGATGTTATTTCCACTTTCATTAATTGATAGTCAATCGGAACGCGCCAAATAATTTAGTAATGCTTGAAAATCAATATTTCTGAATGATTGAGCTGGGAGACACAGCATAATTTTGCAAGGACCTGAGACTTGTTAACCTAAACTGCAAGCGTTAGGTTGGTTTCAGAAGAGATGTGCGTGATTTGGTTTTTCAATCCTACACTCAACTTTTGTTGTTTAGTAAACAAGTGCACAGCCAAATCAACGATGAATCATTTCACTGAGTTTTTAGCGCTCCTTTCGAGTTTATTCCCATGCCAAATCAGTAGCATAAGACATTTCACTTCTTTTAACGAGTTTCTCACAACTGTTTCATTTCCAAATCATACTAATCCGTAGCAAAGCAAAACAGTTAGATAATTTCACTTCATTTTAGCAGAGGCTTTCTTTTAAAGGCACATTACACCCTTAGATATGACCTTTCAAATGTTCATGCAGTTGTGTAGTAGACCCCTCTTGCATAAAACTTGCCCACCCCTTCTGGCACCACCACAGTTCACACCCTTTCCATGGTTTCCGGTCCTCCCGGTTGGGTCGAACACACGATCCGTAACGCTTGGCATACTCGCAGTTGGGTCCCGCCCTATTTCCCTGGCGCTTGGCGCTTTTCCGGTCGAGTCTCACACACTTTCCCCGGCGCTTCGCGCACTTCCAGTTGGGTCCCGCACGCTTTCCTCGGCGCTTGGCGTACCCGAAGTTGGGTTCCGCACACGTTCTCCGGCGCTTGGCGTGCTCCCAGTTAGATCCCGCCCACTATCCCCGGCGGTTGGAGCGCTCCTAGTTGGGTCCCGCACACATTCTCCGGCGCTCGGCGCTTTTTATTTGGGGTCCCGCACACGTTCCCCGTCGCTTGGCACACTTTTAGTTGGGTCCCGCATACGTTGCCCGGCGCTTGGCGCACTTTAACTTGGGTCCTGCACACGTTCTCCGGCTCTTGGCGCACTTCTTGTGTGGTTCCAAACACGTTCCTGGCGCTCGGCGCACTTCTAGTTGGGTCCCGAACACGTTCCCCGGAGCTCAGCACAGTTCTAGTTGGGTCCCGCATACGTTGCCCGGCGCTTGGCGCACTTCCACTTCGGTCCTGCACACGTTCTCCGGCGCTTGGCGCACCTCTACTTGGGTCCTGCACACGTTCCCCGGCGCTTGGCGCACTTTTAGCTGGGTTCCGCACATGTTTTCCGGCGCTTGGCGCACTTTTGGTTGGGTCCCGCACACGTTCTGTGGGGTTTGTCACACTTCCAGTTGGGCACCGCGCGCGTTCCCCGGCGCTCAGCACAGTTCTAGTTGGGTCCCGCATACGTTGCCCGGCGCTTGGCGCACTTCCACTTGGGTCCTGCACACGTTCCCCGGCGCTTGGCGCACCTCTACTTGGGTCCTGCACACGTTCCCCGGCGCTTGGCGCACTTTTGGTTGGGTCCCGCACACGTTCTGTGGGATTTGGCACACATCCAGTTGGGCACCGCGCACGTTCCCCGGCGCTCAGCACAGTTCTAGTTGGGTCCCGCATACGTTGCCCGGCGCTTGGCGCACTTCCACTTGGGTCCTGCACGTTCCCCGGCGCTTGGCGCACCTCTACTTGGGTCCTGCACACGTTCCACGTCGCTTGGCACACTTTTGGTTGGGTCGCGAACACGTTCCCCGGCGCCTTGGCGCACTTTTGGGTGGGTCCCGCACACGTTCTGTGGGGTTTGGCACACTTCCAGTTGGGCACCGCGCACGTTCCCCGGCGCTCAGCACAGTTCTAGTTGGGTCCCGCATACGTTGCCCAGCGCTTGGCGTACTTCTACTTGGGTCCCGCACACGTTTCCCGTCGCTTGGCGCACCTATACTTGGGTCGCGAACACGTTCCCCGGCGCTTGGCGCACTTTTGCTTGGGTTCCGCACATGATCCTGGCGCTCGGTGCACTTCTAGTTGCGTCCCGCACACGTTTCCCGGCGCTCAGCACGGTTCTAGTTGGGTCCCGCATACGTTGCCCGGCGCTTGGCGCACTTCCGCGGGTCCTGCACACGTTCCCCGGCGCTTGGCGCACCTCTGGGTCCTGCACGTTCCCCGGCGCTTGGCGCACCTCTGGGTCCTGCACACGTTCCCCGGCGCTTGGCGCACTTTTGGTTGGGTTCCGCACATATTCCTGGCGCTCGGTGCACTTCTAGTTGCGTCCCGCACACGTTTCCCGGCGCTCAGCACAGTTCTAGTTCGGTCCCGCATACGTTGCTCATCGCTTGGCGCACTTCTATTTGGGTCCTGCACACGTTCCCCGGCGCTTGGCGCACCTCTACTTGGGTCGCGAACACGTTCCCCGGCGCTTGGCGCACTTTTGGTTGGGTTCCGCACATGATCCTGGCGCTCGGTGCACTTCTAGTTGCGTCCCGCACACGTTTCCCGGCGCTCAGCACGGTTCTAGTTGGGTCCCGCATACGTTGCCCGGCGCTTGGCGCACTTCCACTTGGGTCCTGCACACGTTCCCCGGCGCTTGGCGCACCTCTACTTGGGTCCTGCACACGTTTCCCGGCGCTTGGCGCACCTCTACTTGGGTCCTGCACACGTTCCCCGGCGCTTGGCGCACTTTTGGTTGGGTTCCGCACATATTCCTGGCGCTCGGTGCACTTCTAGTTGCGTCCCGCACACGTTTCCCGGCGCTCAGCACAGTTCTAGTTCGGTCCCGCATACGTTGCTCATCGCTTGTATCACTTCTATTTGGGTCCTGCACACGTTCCCCGGCGCTTGGCGCACCTCTATGGGTCCTGCACACGTTCCCCGGCGCTTGGCGCACTTTTGGTTGGGTTCCGCACATGTTCCTGGCGCTCGGTGCACTTCTAGTTGCGTCCGCACACGTTTCCCCGGCGCTCCGCACAGTCCTAGTTGGGTCCCGCCTACGTTGCCCGGCGCTTGGCGCCCTTCCACTTGGGTCCTGCACACGTTCCCCGGCGCTTGGCGCACCTCTACTTGGGTCCTGCACACGTTCCCCGGCGCTAGGCGCACTTATAGCTGGGTTCCGCACACGTTCCCGAAGCTTCGCGCTCTTCTAGATGCGTCCCGCACACGTTTTCCCGGCGCTCAGCACAGTTCTAGTTGGGTCCCGCATCCGTTGCCCGGCGCTTGGCGCACTTCCACTTGGGTCCTGGCCACGTTCCCCGGCGCTTGGCGCCCCTCTACTTGGGTTCTGCACACGTTCCCCGGCGCTTGGCGCACCTCTACTTGGGTCATGCACACGTTCCCCGGCGCTTGGCGCGCACCAGTTGGGTTCCGCACATGTTCCTGGCGCTCGGTGCACTTCTAGTTGCGTCCCGCACACGTTTCCCGGCGCTCAGCACAGTTCTAGTTGGGTCCCGCATACGTTGCCCGGCGCTTGGCGCACTTCCATGGGTCCTGCACGTTCCCGGCGCTTGGCGCACCTCTATGGGTCCTGCACGTTCCCCGGCGCTTGGCGCACCTCTTGGGTCCTGCACACGTTCCCCGGCGCTTGGCGCGCACCTCTACTTGGGTCCTGCACGTTCCCGGCGCTTGGCGCACTTTTGGTTGGGTTCCGCACATGTTCCTGGCGCTCGGTGCACTTCTAGTTGCGTCCCGCACACGTTTCCCGGCGCTCAGCACAGTTCTAGTTCGGTCCCGCATACGTTGCTCGTCGCTTGGCGCGCTTCTATTTGGGCCCTGCCCACGTTCCCCGGCGCTTGGCGCACCTCTGCTTGGGTCCTGCACACGTTCCCCGGCGCTTGGCGCACTTTTGGTTGGGTTCCGCACATGTTCCTGGCGCTCAGTGCACTTCTAGTTGCTCCCGCACACGTTTCCAGGCGCTCAGCACAGTTCTAGTTCGGTCCCGCATGCGTTGCCCGGCGCTTGGCGCACTTCCACTTGGGTCCTGCACACGTTCCCCGGCGCTTGGCGCACTTTTGCTTGGGTTCCGCACATGTTCCTGGCGCTCGGTGCACTTCTAGTTGCGTCCCGCATAAGTTTCCCGGCGCTCAGCACAGTTCTAGTTCGGTCCCGCATACGTTGCCCGGCGCTTCGCGCACTTCCACTTGGGTGCTGCACACGTTCCCCGGCGCTTGGCGCACCTCTACTTGGGTCCTGCACACGTTCCCCGGCGCTTGGCGCACTTTTGGTTGGGTCCCGCACACGTTCTGTGGGATTTGGCACACTTCAAGTTGGGCACCGCGCACGTTCCCCGGCGCTCAGCACAGTTCTAGTTGGGTCCCGCATACGTTGCCCGGCGCTTGGCGCACTTCCACTTGGGTCCTGCACACGTTCCCCGGCGCTTGGCGCACCTCTACTTGGGTCCTGCACACGTTCCACGTCGCTTGGCACACTTTTGGTTGGGTCGCGAACACGTTCCCCGGCGCTTGGCGCACTTTTGGTTGGGTCCCGCACACGTTCTGTGGGGTTTGGCACACTTCCAGTTGGGCACCGCGCACGTTCCCCGGCGCTCAGCACAGTTCTAGTTGGGTCCCGCATACGTTGCCCAGCGCTTGGCGTACTTCTACTTGGATCCTGCACACGTTCCCCGGCGCTTGGCGCACTTCTGTTTGGGTCCCGCACACGTTTCCCGTCGCTTGGCGCACCTATACTTGGGTCGCGAGCACGTTCCCCGGCGCTTGGCGCACTTTTGGTTAGGTTCCGCACATGATCCTGGCTCTCGGTGCACTTCTAGTTGCGTCCCGCACACGTTTCCCGGCGCTCAGCACGGTTCTAGTTGGGTCCCGCATACGTTGCCCGGCGCTTGGCGCACTTCCACTTGGGTCCTGCACACGTTCCCCGGCGCTTGGCGCACCTCTACTTGGGTCCTGCACACGTTCCCCGGCGATTGGCGCACCTCTACTTGGGTCCTGCACACGTTCCCCGGCGCTTGGCGCACTTTTGGTTGGGTTCCGCACATATTCCTGGCGCTCGGTGCACTTCTAGTTGCGTCCCGCACACGTTCCTGGCGCTCGGTGCACTTCTAGTTGCGTCCCGCACACGTTTCCCGGCGCTCAGCACAGTTCTAGTTGGGTCCCGCATACGTTGCCCGGCGCTTGGCGCACTTCCACTTGGGTCCTGCACACGTTCCCCGGCGCTTGGTGCACCTCTACTTGGGTCCTGCACACGTTCCCCGGCGCTTGGCGCACTTATAGCTGGGTTCCGCACACGTTCCCGAAGCTTCGCGCTCTTCTAGATGCGTCCCGCACACGTTTCCCGGCGCCCAGCACAGTTCTAGTTGGGTCCCGCATACGTTGCCCGGCGCTTGGCGCACTTCCACTTGGGTCCTGCACACGTTCCCCGGCGCTTGGCGCACCTCTACTTGGGTTCTGCACACGTTCCCCGGCGCTTGGCGCACCTCTACTTGGGTCCTGCACACGTTCCCCGGCGCTTGGCGCACTTTTGGTTGGGTTCCGCACATGTTCCTGGCGCTCGGTGCACTTCTAGTTGCGTCCCGCACGTTTTCCCGGCGCTCAGCACAGTTCTAGTTGGGTCCCGCATACGTTGCCCGGCGCGTGGCGCACGTCCACTTGGGTCCTGCACACGTTCCCCGGCGCTTGGCGCACCTCTACTTGGGTCCTGCACACGTTCCCCGGCGCTTGGCGCACCTCTGGGTCCTGCACACGTTCCCGGCGCGCACTTTGGTTGGGCTCCGCACATGTTCCTGGCGCACGGTGCACTTCTAGTTGCGTCCGCGCACACGTTTCCCGGCGCTCAGCACAGTTCCTAGGCTTCGGTCCACGCATACGTTGCTCGTCGCTTGGCGCACTTCTGTTGGGTCCCGCACACGTTCCCCGGCGCTTGGCGCACCTCTACTTGGGTCCTGCACACGTTCCCCGGCGCTTGGCGCACTTTTGGTTGGGTTCCGAACATGTTCCTGGCGCTCGGTGCACTTCTAGTTGCGTCCCGCACACGTTTCCCGGCGCTCAGCACAGTTCTAGTTGGGTCCCGTATACGTTGCCCGGCGCTTGGCGCACTTCCGCCCAAGGTCCTGCACACGTTCCCCGGCGCTTGGTGCACCTCTGCTTGGGTCCTGCACACGTTCCCCGGCGCTTGGCGCACTTATAGCTGGGTTCCGTACACGTTCCCGAAGCTTCGCGCTCTTCTAGATGCGTCCCGCACACGTTTCCCGGCGCAAGCACAGTTCTAGTTGGGTCCCGCATACGTTGCCCGGCGCTTGGCGCACTTCCACTTGGGTCCTGCACACGTTCCCCAGCGCTTGGCGCACCTCTACTTGGGTTCTGCACACGTTCCCCGGCGCTTGGCGCACCTCTACTTGGATCCTGCACACGTTCCCCGGCGCTTGGCGCACTTTTACTTGGGTTCCGCACATGTTCCTGGCGCTCGGTGCACTTCTAGTTGCGTCCCGTACACGTTTCCCGGCGCTCAGCACAGTTCTAGTTGGGTCCCGCATACGTTGCCCGGCGCTTGGCGCACTTCCACTTGGTTCCTGCACACGTTCCCCGGCGCTTGGCGCACCTTTACTTGGGTCCTGCACACGTTACCCGGCGCTGGACGCACCTCTACTGGGTCCTGCACGTTCCCCGGCGCTTGGCGCACTTTTGGTTGGGCTCCGCACATGTTCCTGGCGCTCGGTGCACTTCTAGTTGCGTCCCGCACACGTTTCCGGCGCTCAGCACAGTTCTAGTTCGGTCCACGCGCGTTGCTCGTCGCTTGGCGCACTTCTATTTGGGTCTGCACGTTCCCCGGCGCTTGGCGCACCTCTGCTTGGGTCCTGCACACGTTCCCCGGCGCTTGGCGCACCTCTGGGTCCTGCACACGTTCCCCGGCGCTTGGCGCACTTTTGGTTGGGTTCCGCACATGTTCCTGGCGCTCGGTGCACTTCTGGTTGCGTCCCGCACACGTTTCCCGGCGCTCAGCACAGTTCTAGTTCGGTCCCGCATACGTTGCTCGTCGCTTGGCGCACTTCTATTTGGGTCCTGCACGTTCCCCGGCGCTTGGCGCACCTCTACTTGGGTCCTGCACACGTTCCCCGGCGCTTGGCGCACTTTTGGTTGGAGTTCCGCACATGTTCCTGGCGCTCAGTGCGCTTCTAGTTGCGTCCGCACACGTTTCCCGGCGCTCAGCACAGTTCTAGTTCGGTCCCGCATACGTTGCTCGTCGCTTGGCGCCACTTCTGTTGGGTCCTGCACACGTTCCCCGGCGCTTGGCGCACCTCTGTAAGGTCCTGCACACGTTCCCCGGCGCTTGGCGCACTTTTGGTTGGGTTCCGCACATGTTCCTAGCGCTCAGTGCACTTCTAGTTGCGTCCCGCACACGTTTCCCGGCGCTCAGCACAGTTCTAGTTCGGTCCCGCATGCGTTGCCCGGCGCTTGGCGCACTTCCACTTGGTTCCTGCACACGTTCCCCGGCGCTTGGCGCACCTTTACTTGGGTCCTGCACACGTTACCCGGCGCTTGGCGCACTTTTACTGGGTTCCGCACATGTTCCTGGCGCTCGGTGCACTTCTAGTTGCGTCCCGCACACGTTTCCCGGCGCTCAGCACAGTTCTAGTTGGGTCCCGAATACGTTGCCCAGCGCTTGGCGCACTTCTACTTGGATCCTGCACACGTTCCCCGGCGCTTGACGCACTTCTGTTTGGGTCCCGCACACGTTTCCCGTCGCTTGGCGCACTTTTACTTGGGTTCTGCACACGTTCCCCGGCGCTTGGCGCACTTCTACTTGGGTTCTGCACACGTTCCTCGGCGCTTGGCGCACTTAAATTTGGGTCCCGCCCACCTTCCAGGCGCTTAACGCACTTCTAGATGGGTCCCGCACACGTTCCCCGGCGCTCAGCACAGTTCTAGTTCGGTCCCGCATACGTTCCCCGGCGCTTGGCGCACTTCTACTTGGGTCCTACACACGTTCCCCGCGCTCGGCGCACCTCTACTTGGGTCCTGCACACGTTCCCCGGCGCTTGGCGCTTTTCTAGATGTGTCCTGCACGCGTACTTCGGCGCTTGGCGCACTTCTAGTTGGGTCTCGCACACGTTCCCCGGCGCTCAGCACAGTTCTAGTTCGGTCCCGCATACGTTGCTCGTCGCTTGGCGCACTTCTATTTGGGTCCTACACACGTTCCCCGGCGCTTGGAGCACTTATAGCTGGGTTCCGCACACGTTCCCGAAGCTTCGCGCTCTTCTAGATGCGTCCCGCAATAAACGGTGTGCATACGGTTCCTGATGGACGAGAAGCAGACCTACCCTAACGCTTGCAATCAATTCACTCTTATCGCAGTACCACTCCATTTCTCTCAATTGGCCAACCATGTTTCTTATCATTCAAAAGTTTCACCGGACTGACACACACACGCACACACACGCACACACGCACACACACACACACACACACACACACACACACACACACACACACACACACACACACATACACACATACACACACATACACACACACACAAACACACACACACACACACTTTAAAATTCAGAAATTTTTCCATATCTCGAGAACCACAGAGCGAATTTTTCTTAAATTTGGGCAGTGTTAAGAACCTTTACTGCTCTACATTTTGTGAAAGCGCCAGGTTTGGAACTATCTTCCAAACCGACATTCTGTAACTAGGGGTTTGCGCAGAAGCAATCCTTTTCCAAATCAGGTGCGCGCGAAGCGCGCACCACAATTGGCCAGTAGTAGGAACCATGATTTACGGATTTAGACCCAATAGCACAAGGTTCCTGAAACAGATGTCGCTTGGAGGTAACATCGGCAACGGATCACCTCCAACAGAGATATTTCTTTGGAAATGTCTTCCTCCTGAGTTGAGGGCAAGGTCCTCTCATATCTGAGCCGGCATGACGTGGATACGTGTAGTTTGGTCGACCGTGCAATGCTCAACCTCATCGACGCAACTGAGATTTTCTTTTTTTGAGAAGACGCAAATTCTACCTTGTTGGTGTTGGCAGTTGATTGCTCCGAGGAGCATATATCCAATGCCTGGAGTATTAGCAAATTCGGAAACTTCGGTGTGACATATGACCTTCCTTCAACAATTGCTACACTGGCAGGGAAGATCACGAAACACGGAAATATTGATACGCTGATGATTGAGGTGACGCTGTCTAATGACGTTTTGTCGACGACTTCTTAAGGCCTTGAAAGCAATTGATGTAAAAAAACGCCAGGCTAGAATTGTGCCGATTTCTGGCTTCCAGAAAGACTCAGAATTCTCATCCTCGGCGGTAACCTTTGGCCAGCCGTTTTATCCCATATGACTGCCTCGAAATGCTTCATATTTATGTCGTCCAAACATTATCACCGCCAAAGGGTTACTATCGTTCATCAAGGATATTGCGAATGAAAGTCGCCAGATGCTACGAGTGGTAATAGAAACGAATTTCAACATCTACGAACTTCACTATCCACTAACACCAGGCTGCACCATTCGTATCTATTCTAAATAATTCGCCTTAGGCCGTTTCAGTCTGGTCGCTATACGGCGCGATTCGATGATTAATTACGAATCGAGATCTCATGTATCGGACGTTAATATTCGTGTGCTTGAATCGAAGAACCTCTCTGTGCTGATATCCCTTATTGTGACATTTCCATCACATTATTCACCTCCTATTGAGATCGCTATTGATTTTGCGCATTCCATTATAAATAGACATACCATATATGGAATGCCTTCCTAATGCTCTCATAATGCTTTTAGCCATTTTATTCTTGCACATTCACCATGCTTCTCAGTCGTTTTACGGCTGAGCTATGAAATAAATTCAATTTGGGCGAGCCTTTCAATAGCGGTATCCTGGTGAGTCCGCTCTTTTAACATTTTCTTACACCGTCCCGTTCTTTCAGCACGAAAATCTAGCAACTCAAAGGGAAAGTGTGAGAAAAAAGTCTACAAGCAGGGTTCAAATGAGGCTGAGGAAAACAATTTAGACTAAAACAAAAGGGGCTAACTTCAGCCGAGGAAATATTGGAGTAGTGACACTAGAAGAGAGAATGTTTAGCCGAGGAAGTATTGGAGAGAAGTGATGCTAGATGAGAGAATCTCCAGCGAGGAAATAGAAGAGAGAACGACGCTGGCATGGCAAAAAAATTGAGAGTAGTGACGCTAGAGGAGTGAAAGTCGTTGGCATGGCACTGTCAGCCTATCAGCCAATCAAACTTGTTGAAAGCTGTTGAAACTGGTAAAAAATGGTTTAGCTTCAACACTTCAGCAAACGTATCGGGGACAGTCGTAGTCAACATATAACTTCCTTCCTAATGCGGAAGTCTGCCTCCTAAACCATTGCAGAGGAGGAGAGAGACGCCCGTTAAATGAAACCGACATCGGAAAATCAAAACTCCAAGAACAACTTTGACGCATTTGCCGCTTCAGAAGTTCTGAGAAAAGCAAACAAGCAGCGTGTTTATACTAGTTATCTCTTGATGAAACTATGGTACTGTTCAATCTCTGGATCTGTTTTTGTTATGGTTTTGTTTCAATTGGATTCTATAAGCATTAACACCGAATTGTGTTTCAGATGTTTTCAGGTTTCAGCCCTTAAGTTTGAGAATTTTTGATGCATCACTCACGAATCTTTTCTATAAAAGCTCATCGGTCGCGCTCCTCTCTCAATTGAGTATTCAAAGACAGTTTTCTCCCCCTAGGGCTGAAACCGGCCCACTTCCTTACTGACCGTTTAGAGAGTGGGCGGGGCGGACATAGCACAACCAAGCTTGAGGGCCGTATAGGGTTATCTATAGCCTGTTTTTACCCGTTCTTTCGTCATTTTTGTTGCAATAAACGCCCGTACACTCGATTTCCGGTGAAAACTTGAAAAATGTGTTTATCGTGAGCACTGCCTTCATGGATACACATTCCAGCAATGGCTGAATTTCGGATGGTTTTAAGCAATGTATTTTATGTTTTGCTTGTGTACTGGAGGAAAAATTGGCCATGAACTTCAGTAGGTTACGAACTGTCAGATAACCACCTGTTTATCAAACTTTCAAGGCTATGAAGAAGGCAGTCAATCATTGATCGCGTTCTTTTGCCATTCCTGGCTCGTTTTCTGCTATTCTTTCGACATTGGGAGCCGAGGTTCCTATTCTCCTGTCGATTCACAGTGGAAAGTCACCGAGAATGATCATCCTGAGCGCTTCCTTTGAAAGCTAACAATCATCACGAACCTGTACGGTGCCATGCGGATATTTCTGCATGATTCAATAATGACAGCAGCTCGAACTCCAACATGAAGGCGAAGTTCGTCAGAATTATGGATACGCAATTGCTGAGCAGTGGCGAATATTTGTGATCTATAAACAGAAATCCAAGGCATTCATATACAGTGCGTCTCATATCAACATGTTCACCCATTTTTTAAAGATACTCTTTGAAACGTATCTTCGACTTTGCTTAGCAAAACTCATAGTGACCTAAATATTAGGTTGATGCAAAAGTTTCTGGAGTTTTCCAACCTTGAATAAAAAGCAATTATTTAAAAAAACAAGGCTTACCCAACAAAATAATTTCCATCACATTCAAGGAACCTTCGCCACCGATTAGGCGGATCATGAATTCCCGACGCGTAGAACTCTGGCTGTTTCCTGTAGTATTCGTCTAAGGCCGACTTCGTCATCGTTAAAGTATTCGTCTAAGGCCGACTTCGTCATCGCTAAAGAACTGTTTTCCATCCTGGAAGTGCTGCATCCAGCAGGAACAGATGGAAGTCGGAAGGGGCAAGATCTGGGCTATATGGAGGGTGAGGAAGAACTTCCCAGCCCAGGTCCAGCAGTTTCTGTGGGGTTATCCGAGTTCGGGTTTTTCTTTCGGATTGTCACGTATCTCAGAGAACACGACAGAAACTCCTGGACCTGAGCTGGAAAGTTCTTCCTCACCCTCCATATAGTCCGGATCTTGCCCCTTCCAACTACCATCTGGTCCGCTCGATGCAGCACTTCCAGGATGGAAAACAGTTCACTAACCATGAAGAAGACAAAATGGCCTGAGAAGAATATAGGCTATGAAACGGCGAAATTCACATGGTTCCTACGCGTGCTGGTGTGGATCGAAGGTTAGAGACAATGAGAGACCGTAGGGCAGACGGAGGCTGAGGCGTGGCGCGCGCCGCACGCGCCTCGAATGATGTGAATTTCGACGTTTCATAGAGAGTACTTTGACTCGAAACAGCCAGAGTTCTAAACGTCGGGAATTCATGATCTGCTTAATCGGTGGCGAAGGTTCCTTGAATGTGATGGAAATTATTTACTTGGGTGAGCCTTGTTTATTTTAGAAATAAATGCTTTTTATTCAAAGTCGTGAAAAGTCCGGAAACTTTTGCATCAACCTAATACATGGCATCGCAAACCTTGCGTTACAAACATGTACAGTTTTTAAATACTGAATTTATTTCAAATTTTGATGTACTATTTCACATTAAAGGTAATGTCCACGATAAATTTCGTTTTCGAATTTTCAGTGTTAACACTACGCTTACAGATGCTGGAGGATAGGGTCGAAGAAAGCAGCAAAACGGGCCAGAATTTGATAAAGACGGCTGCGAAGTGAAGATCTCGTTAGCCCAGTACGCCTTCTTTGCCCGCCCCGCCCCCGCTCTGAGGAGCTTGTGGCGCCGCGTTTTCAATGACAAATTGCCGCTAACTCCGCCACGTTCAGCCTAATCGATTCGTGCACATTTCGCCATTAGCGCGCGCTTGCCGAAACTAGCAGAGCGCCCTGAGCCTGTACGCACGTTAGAAACCGCTATTTTAGCTTACTCTGAGCGCTTTTCTTCTTTGTTTCTTCACTAGTCGTTAACTCACGGAAAAACAACCCCATTTTTGAGGCGATTTTCTCCGATTTCATATCGAATCGGATAAGTACGATCATGACTCCTGAATTTTCAGCCAAAATTTGTGTTTTCAATTAACAGTTGATCGACGCTATGTGCACTGGAACAAAACAGTGTGGTGCTCACCGTATGGAAGAGAAGGATAGGTTGAAGGCAGCGAATAATGTATCGATGTTCCCTTTGAGACAAGGTAAGTAGTTGTCATAGCCCTTCTTTCAAGTTATTAATTGTTGAACACATTGGCATCAATTTTCATTTTAGCTCACTTATCCTCCTGGCAAAATTCAATATTATGCTGTGCGCTTGAACCACTCAAGAAGGCGAACAGAATCGAAGTCTACCAGAGTAATCTCCACGTTCGACTCTCTACCAGAGTACATTGAAAACTTCATGATTGGTTAGTTCTACCAGCAATCCTTTGACCATTTCAGTTTATAATCCCTAGTGATGCCACCACTTTTCCAGAGTTCGCCTTTTGACATCCTTGGGTCCGGCGAAGAGGAGCTGAACAGCGCTTGGGGACCGTAACTTTAGAATACAGGGTAGCGTACAAATCAAATCTTTCAATTGTTACAAGGCTTACGCTCAAATTATTCTTTTCGTCTTGTTTAAGTCTTCTGGAATGATGACAGTTAGCGGGCGACCTCAGGCGGTTAGCAGACGACCGTATGTGGTGGAGAACACACATATTCAGAGCTTTGCAGAAGACGCGGTGAGTCCATTTAACCTGGATTCATTTCGAGTGCTGTCCGGACTGTACCATGTTGTGAAAATTTCCAGGCAAGGTATTCGCTCATTCACGCACAGAATCGTTGAAGGCGAACAGCAATGTTATTCAATGCCCGTTCGTGGAAACATTATTGAATTATTTATTTCCAGTTTTTCAGACATGTTGCTCCTGTTGTTATTTTATTTTTGATTAATTGCTTCCCACTTGTGTTCCAAATCTAAAGCCTTCTCTAATAAAAATAGGTCCATTGTTCTAACCCATGGTTTTCCCGTTGTTCTGATATTGTTATAGTCTAGAGCAATAGAAGCAGGACCTGGTGAGGTTGCGAACTCTTTCTCACATACTGTAGTCTGATTGTGTTATCACTCATTTTTTCGAAATGAGTGAGGTTGGTCGGTGAGTTTTTGTTTCCATTCTCACACTTTCACCTGTTTTCATTGCTTCCACAGATGTAGTCATATCGGTGAAAACACAAGCTCACCGATCTTTCACAGCTGCTTCGGAAAAATGAGTTATACCACTAACAAACTACCGTATGTTAGGACGAGTCCTCACCAGGTCCTACTTCCATTGTTGTAGACTATACAAGTACTGTAAGTCATAGTTTATTGCATTCAGAAACAGAAATTTGGGCTTATACTTCATTTCGAGGCGAGACGAAAAGATAAAACAATGCCAGTATGCAATTGTTTACCAAAATACTATGTAATAGTAGTCCTAAGCTACTATAATTACCGGAAAGTATTGGATGGAAGGGGTTCCGTAACCCCCTAACAAAGCGAGGGTTGACCTGCAGGAGCAAGAAGGGCTCACCGGCAGTGCGTTGTCGCGCCGCGACTGCTCGCGCGATGCGGGACTCCCTCTCCACCTCCTACGCTCTGGCCGCGGCTGATGAGCCTCGGGTAATTGAGCCCGCTCCCGAACGCGAGAAGCGCATTCTTTGTGTAAGTATAGACATAAAACGCACTGCAGGATTGATCAGACATTTGAGTACACCAGGTGGTAGCCATTCGGAGCGGGAATGGCATGGTAAAGAGCACAGCAACGGACCAGCTTTATTTTTCTTTTTTCGCCCATCCGTGCCAGTGAACTGGCTTTCCGCGTCACATTCGATGGTGAAAACCAGAGCTGAGCGGGAATCTTTCTCAAGATTTTCGAAAACGAAAGAAAAATGACCAAAAAACGCCGGAAACTGAAATCCGGAAACGAAAACAGAAGAAACCGATAAAATTTCGGCTTGTCTCATTCTCACGCTTCGCTGCTGTTCATTGCCAATCTGAAAAAATAAAAATACAAGCTCTGGGAAAATTCTCTAATGATCTGCCTCAAACGAGCCGCGCCGCTGCTCGTGCTCACCTCCACCTGTCTCCGTCGAAACTCCTATGTGGAAGACAGGCTGCACGCGCAGAAACTCTCTCGATTATTGTTACTGTCGGAGCGGTAAACAAGCGGAGAAGTGAATCAAGAAGAAAAGCATCACGAAATTATTGATTCGTAGAGAAAAAGCTACATATTTTAAAAAATAATCCTCAAAAGGCGTTTAGATTCCTGCCATCCTGCCACGCCCATTTTGTGTAATCATTTTATAGGGTTCCAATCTCAGCCCCGCCCCCCCCCAACTTCGTGAACGATCTCAGCCAAGCTCAGATATTTGCTTGAACACAAGAGGTCGGATGTAATTTTCTTTGTCTCATGAAACCTTCGAAAATCCTTACCTAGGTCCAGTATCATAGATAGTACTGCACTAATTTATTCCGTTTCCGGGCCGGAAAACTATGAGACGGAACGGAACAGTTCCGCACAGAACCTGGTGCACACATATGTTAGACCGCCATTGTAAGCCATACTACACGAGACCGATTGATGACTCACCTATAACAGTCATGCATAAGAATCGACGTTTCAACTGGAAGAAACACCAGCTTAGAGTCGTAAAGTCCCTAAAAATTATGAATTGAAGGGAAAATAGTCATAAAAAACGGGTGTCGGCTGAAAATACTTAGAATGAAACGTATATACCTGAATATGAACCGTTGAGGGACGAAAGGCAAACGAGAGCAGGCAGTTATTTATGTCCTTTAACTTCACGTCAAAACCGTCCTCACCCGTAATTACGCGGATTACATTATTCTGAAAACTCGAAGCATTTTCGAAGCGACCAAACTATAGATAGGTTGCGAATTCCTACCAAATTCGATAGATGAATGGCATTTCCCGGTGTCGGATTCTGCACCACCGGTGCCTGCTCAGTTGACTCGGGACTTTGTGGTTGCTTCTCGGAAACCACTGAAGAAGGCTTCTTTTTCGTGACCTGATAAAAAAATAGTAGCCAAGATTTGGCACTGGTCAAGTCACAAACATTCCCTGATGAAAACTGAAACTGTAGCGTACCGAGAAAGAGAACGTGGAGTGCTGTGAGCCCTCACTGCTTGCACCCAAGCTAGCTTTTCGCAGTAACTCAAGCGCCTCTTGTATCCGTTTTGCAGACCGGCCGCATCCCTCCAGCGATAGAAATCCCTCTAAACGGATAAACTGTTCCGACTGACTGGGGAACTGCATTCGCCGCTTGCAACGAAATCCATACCAGTTAATGTACCTACAATAGAATTTTCAAGTTTATGTTTGAAGCAGCTGAAGCCTTCTCTGAACCTAGTTATGGCGGGTTCCTCAGTTGGGCGACAAGGTCAGAGCACCCATTAGACAATTTTTTACGGTGGTCAGAAAACGCTTCGAGATTTGGATCAAAAGTTCGTTCCAGGGGTTATTCGGGTTTCTCAACACGAATCTGGGGTCTTTTTCTTGATATTTTGAGGCTTACTGTAGGTTACAGCACATATAATGCTATTTAGCTAACGCAACCTACATTAATATTCCGAGAATCGACAAAAGGGCCTCAAATTAAAAATCTAGCGCCCCGAATTGTCACCACAGAGAAGTTTTGAGCTAGACCTGAGACTTTGCCCAAATTGCCGTACAGGCAACGTAACATTCCGTAATCTGAAAAAAAAATCAATGAATGTACCTCAAATTCGCCATGATCGTTCCAAGTAATATCTACGGCAGAGTTTCTATGTAAAGGCGAATGTGTCGTAGCTTTTCAGAAAACATCAAAAGTCGCATTTCGCTCCGAAAATTTTCCCGGGCGATATAATTGGAGCCCAATTTCTTCGACAATAGGCAATCAGACCTTAATTGCGCGTTCAGGACCCCAATAACCTTCATAAATAGCTTTTCAGACTGATCCGGAACATTTTTTCTGACAACTTGGAAATTGCCTGGGGGGTGTACCCTTGTCTCATTGGTGGAGGGTTGCCCACATCAGATGGAGTTTCGAGGTGCAACTTTTGATGTCCTAGGAGAGAACAATGTTCTGATATCCCATACTCAGAATCTGCTAAATGTCCCCGGTAGTCCTTGAAAAAGATAAGAACCCGTACACAACGATGCATAATGTTTGATCTGAACAAGATGAATGCACCAAATGTTTCCTCCATCTATTCTGAACATAGATAAAGGTAATTAATCGTCAAATCAGCCTAACTCACTTCAGCCGAGCCATTTTGGCCTTGTTAAGATTTTGACCTCTTAGAGACAGCCTGAGGCATTTAGCATATTCTGAATATGGGATATTAGAACATATTAATATTGCATTCCAAAACTCCATCTGATGTGGGCAACCCTCCCTTGTCAGCGCCCAGCTGAGGAAACCGCATGACTCCATTTCAAGAAATCCTTAGAAACTACGAACATAGGCTTGAAAACGTCGTTGGAAGGGCATTAACTGGTATGAAATTTGTTGAATACGGCGTATTCGACCATTTGTCATTCCCTGAAGAGATGGACACAAAATGTCAGAAAAAAATTGGGATACCTAAAGCTTTTACAGTCTCTTCATCAACAACTCCATGTTCAGCTTGCGCTCGTGCACGACTCAGCGCCTCATCCAACTCTTCCTCCCTGAGTTTTGCCTGACCCGTTCCTGAAATATGACAAGTTGCTGCAAATCGAAACTTACGACTATCCAATACTTGAAAATTTACACCAATATCTTGAAGAGGTTTTTTAGATGCCCTCGAACAACCCGAAGAGAATTGTTGAAACTCCCTCAGGCTCTGTGGTGCTTAACATGAATTTGAAATCCTTTTTTGGCTTTTAATAAGTCTCCATTAAATATATGGCAGTTTGGCCTACGCCTCGGATGAGACTAAAACTGTGCCCAGTCAATTTTTTGACCTACTTTTGGAAGGAGTTTGGTATTTAAAACTTATAAATACCCTCACATGCCGAAATCCTTCAATAAAACAGATTCGTTAAAAAAAGCTCGGCCGACTTTAGACATATACCTACTAAAATAGGTAAACACCATATTGCAAAAATCATCGCTATCCCAGATTCATGTCCAGCCTACCACACCGTTCTGGTGGAATTTTGGGCCGAATATTATCGACCTCTAGAAAGGAATGATTGGAACTGTGCTGGTTTTCTTTGAAATTACCCGGACGGGCAGATTCGGGGAACCAAAAACGGAACTCACGCGACGAGAACTTCTACGATGGATATGCCCACTGACAGCCGTCGGCAATAACTTACAATGTCTACTAGCAGTACAAATCACCTGAATTCGCTTGCTTGACTGGCCTACGTTGCTGTAATCGTTGAAGAAGCAGCTCTTTCCTCCGCGCTATCGTATCCGATGACTCGCAGGACGTTGCATCATCCAACATCTGACCAACCTGTTGCTAACTAAAGTGGAAATCTGTACAGATAGGACGCACAACAGAGGCATATCAATCTAAAATTTGTGACAAGGGAAGTTCAAACAGAACCACAACAATGTAAAAGTCTGGATAAAACCCCATTCACTACAAAGGAAAAAACGGCTCCTCAACCAATGTTTACTTTCGATCTACATATCAATCTACACAAACACTTTGAAACATCTACAAACTATTTCAAAAATATTTCTCAATCGTATTTGGTATACTGCGCACGACGTGGATACCAGGGCAGAAGAATTTGTGAGAATGGACGTCCGTTCCCTGAAACCGAAATATGATTGAGAGAGGATGGAGCAGTGTTATTTCCTAGTAAGAACTTGACAATATCTACGCAAGACGAAACTGGATATTCACGTTCACTTAATTTTTCTGATTTTGAATGAATTATGAAATCAGGACATTTTGCGCTTGAAGGGTGGAAAATGCTTTGAAAAATCTTTTGAAATGAGTGGTCTAAACAGAACCAATTCAATAATCAACTCATGATGACATACATATCAACGATCACTGGATGGGGGTAGCCGCGACGCTGCTATGATTGTTTTATCATGAAAGTAGAGCGGTCATTTCTAAGAAAACACAATGGTAGAAATTGAGAAACAACAGCACTGCTCCCAGGGTAGCAAATAAAGCTACAACGTGACTTCCTGGAGATAACATAGAAACCATAGTTGTTATCATTAGCCTAAGGAAAAGAATAGCAAACAAAAAGCCGTCTCCATCTCCTACATCGAAAACTAATTTAAACGAAAAAACTAATCTGCTCAAAATTTCTTACGGGTAGCGACTATCCGGATTTTCAAAATTTTTCTGTTTACAATTCAAATTGTCTTGCAATATTCTCATTTTTGCTCGTTCACGGTAACCAGAATGAAAACGAATAAATTAACTCACTATCATTGAAGTGATCGAAATCCTCAGGATGAAGCTGCATGTAATGCTCTACGACAGCATCCCTGGTTCTGTAGTGATGCTCCCTCAAAGCTCCCATGCCATAGCCTATTGCTGTCACAATTCCTAATCCGATTAGGCGCGGGACAATAGCTGAAAACAGCATATACAAAAACAAGTGAAACCTAAACTGATCGTTTGTTGAGATATTTTGACCTGGACTGCGCCATACATTCGTCCAAATTTCGAAACAGACATCTTTGTTGATACAGACGTCAAATTATCATTCCTCTTCAGAACACCCACCACGGTCCGGTGCGCAAATATTGATCCAACTCAGTAAACGCTTCTAAGAGTTCAGACCTCTAATTTTACGAAACGATAACATAGGCATTGGATCCAGGACCGCTGAAAATTACAGAAAGCGAGGTCTCAAAAAATTCGATTCTTCAAAAAATATTCATTTTCTACTTCCTCAACTTCTGAATCGACCGTCAAAAATGCAACAAATGCAAGTGCAGCGTGCTTGACAAACTTATTTGTATAGGTCAAACCACCCATTGGCAGCTTCGCGGTTTTTCATCATTTGGACCCCCGTCGTATTTGGCCGTTTGGCTGAAGCCAGCCAGGTCGATAAGCCAGGCACATAATGCGGGAATGGCTCCGAAGCTCCGCGGAGAGGGTTTTTGTCATGGGAGAGGTGCTGGCTGGCTGCAGCTCTCCTGAGGATTCTTCTACAAATGGCCGGCGTCGAAAGGAATCCAGGACCCGCGAAGAAGAAGAAGTACCCATGTGCCACATGCGGCAGAGATGTCAATTGGTATGGAACCAGCGTCCAATGTTTTGCATGCGAAAGGTGGGTGCACTTCTCTTGTTCGGGTCTCAGTTCTGTGAGGCACCACGATTCTTCCTTTCGTTGTATTGTGTGCTCCGCCTCCAGTAACTCAAATTCCTCATCTACCAACCGCCCCCTATCTATTGTACACATCAATCTAAACGGCCTTCGGACCAAGCTTTCTGAATTATCTCTCTTTGCCCGTACTCATCACCCGGATGTTATCATGGTCCAGGAGACCAAACTCTCTCCCTCTGCTACCTCTAGACATCCAAACATCCGGGCTATACTGCATATCATACTCCCAGGTCATCTCAAGGAGGCGGAGTCTCTACTTTTGTTCTGTCCTCTCTTCCCTCTCACATTATTCCAAACACTCCAGTGGATGGCACTCTCGAGTACATCCCATCCATCTACCTCTTAAAACACCACTTTCTCTTTTAATATATATATCCCTCCTTCTTCCTCTTGTCCCTCAACATACAATCCTATCCCCCCTCTCAAGCAGCTGTATGACTGCTCTCTTTCTCCCTCAATTGTCTTTGCGGGTGACTTCAATGCGCACACGTTCTGCTCGTCGCTTGATTCTGATGCTAGAGGAGGTGACGTCGAAGAATGGGCGGAGGAGTGCGATCTGGTTATCTTAAACGATGGCCAGCCCACTCGTCTCCCTGCCAACGGCCGATCATCTAGCCCAGACATCTCCCTCGTCTCTTCCACTCTCTCTAATGCCTGCTCTTGGTCGACTTCCACAACTCTCTCCAGCGATCACATCCCTGTCTTTGTCGATATTGATCTCTCTAACTCTCTTGCTCCCTATACAGGTGTTCGTCATCGTTCTTATCTTAATTTAGGCCTTGCAGACTGGAGCCTGTTCAGGAGGTTGCGCTCCGCCAAGCGGCTGATTATCCGTGGAATGGCGATGTACACCAGAAGGAGCGCCACCTATCTGATGCTATCTTGAAGGCTATGAAAGCTGCGATCCCTGAAGGCCGCGTTAAGACCTTCTTTCCCAATGTCACCAGGGAAACACTGCAGAAGACAAGGACAAGGGACGCAAAGAGAGCCGCAAATCATCTTGACCCAGACATCGCTGCGCTGGATGATGAGATCAGGAACGACCTTGACAGGCACAAGAAGGAAACTTGGGAAAAAGTTCACTGAGAAGATGAACTTCAGAAATGATGCAGCAGCAACGTGGAAGGCCTTAAAAAGGATCTCCGGAAAGTTCACCTCCGCCGACAATTCCGCGATTGAGTTTGAAGATGGAGTCTTCGAATCAGGGAAGGAGGCCGCAAATGCTCTTGGGAAGCATTTTTTCATCACTAGAACCAAAAGAGAGAAACAGAACAGAATAACTGTACGGGAACTCTGTAAGTTGCCTCTCATGGATGTAGATGATGCAGTCACGCCTGCACAGGTCGAGAAGGCGATAAAGGAGATGAGCAACTCGAAGGCATTAGGGCCAGACGGTTTGAGCCCTGCAGTCCTGAAGAGACTGCCCAGTGAACTACTGCCCTTTATTGCTGACGTCATAAATACATCGTTTCGTACAGGTATTTTTACCCCAAAATTGGAAAGTGGCTCGTGTTATTCCACTGCCGAAGCCGGGAAAGTCACCATCCACGGCTAAAGGGTACCGGCCGATCAGTCTGCTCTCGTCCATCGCCAAAATTGCCGAAAAACTGGTTCTGGAGGAGCTTGCCGAGCATAAACAGCCAACAGCAGCACCAACATGGTTTCCGTAAATTACATTCCACCACTACGGCCTTGTTGGAAATTGTGAGCTACGTGCTGGACGGCTTCAATGCCATCAAACCCCAACGTACTGTTGGTGTGGCCCTCGACTTAACAAAGGCATTTGACACTGTCAATCTAGGCCTACTATCAGAGAGTCTGTTGAAGTCTACCATCAAGCCATGGCAGAAGCGGTGGATAACTGCCTTCACTAAAGGACGTCGGGCAAATGTGCTATTCCAGGGACATGTTTCCAATAGCATCCCCATCGCCGCTGGTGTCCCTCAAGGAGGAGTTTTATCGCCTGCACTTTTCAGTTCATATCTAGAAGATCTGCCCGTTCCCCCTCAAGACATCAAGGTCGTTGCATACGCGGATGATATTACTATTCTGTGCCGAGATCGCGACATTAAGGTAGCCACCAGTAAGATCAATGACTACTTGATCGAGTTGAAATGTTTCTTCGATCGCAAAATGCTCACAGTCTCTGCCTCCAAATCGTCCGTCACCGTCTTTTCCACTGATAATGCAGAGCACAGTGCCCATCCTATGGTGAAATGGGACGAAACTCAATTGCAGGCCACCCGATTCCCCAAGCTGCTTGGACTCGTGTTGGATCCTTCGTTGAAGTTTCATAAGAACACTGAGCAGAAGCAAGCCACAGTGAAAACAAGACTCAACGTCCTGCGTGCTCTCGGTGGAACGTCCTGGGGATGCAATAAAGAGATGATCCTGACCACGTATAAGGCTATTGTGCAACCCGCCTTGGGTATGCTGCGCCAGTCTGGCAGCACATCGTGTCGGTTACCTCTTGGTCCAAGCTGCAGCGCGTCCAAAATTGTGCTCTGCGAATTGCAACAGGCTGTTCCAAAAAGCTCTCCAATAGAGCACTTACATGCCGAAGCTCGCATATTGCCAGTTAGAGACCACTGCCAACTCCAGGCGCAACAAATGTACATTAACATCGTGAAGCAGCCGAATCATCCTTCGCGAAAAGTACTAAACCCGGTGAGAGAGATGTATCAGAAAGCCTTTCGCTGATGCTCCGTCGAAAGTAGATGTGCAGAGATGGACTGAAGCACAACAAGAACGCCTCCGTCTCTTGCGCGCGGAGCGTACCCGATTCGTGAACGAACACTTGAGCAGAGTTGCCATAAACCCCATCCTCGGAGTCGCACCTCCAAAGGTCTCCGAGACAGAGATGGAACTTGGCAGGCGTGCCAGGTGCACCCTTGCATCGTTACGCTGTGGACACTTCATGCTTATGTCATACTTGCATAGGATTGACAACAGCAAACCTGACGAGTGTCCTGATTGCGGTAGTCAAGGACATACTACTGCGCACCTGTTCAATTGCCCGAAAAGACCGACTACATTGACGACAATGGATCTGTGGACGAACCCAGTGCTAGTGGCCGAGTTTCTGACCCTATGACAGAACCCCTCTCTGTGGCTGCAAAGAAGAAGAAGAAGAAGAAGCTCCGTCCGCCGCGGCAGTCTGTGGCCCGTATAAGCCGTCCTACTCGATACAGATGCAATACTTTGCCTAGAGAAGGTTGGAAAATTCCCCCAAAGTGCGAGCCTAACTCGCCTAAACAGGCTTTAGTTGTGCGGCAACCGTGCCGGTTGATATGCATGTAATGAACTGGACATGAATTACGGAGAAACCTTTACCCTTTTCTGGCTAGCTCAATCCGGCTTAATGCGGCCAGAAATGACAAAAATATGTGGCCGACAGGACTGCGCTTGATCATTGAAATATAATGAAGATATGGAGGAGGCAGTGTAGATAGCGCCGTTGGAATACTAAACATTTCATTATCAATCAGATACAGCTCATTATGGCTGGCTTAGGACGGCTCGAGACGGCCACATCCGGCTTTCAACCAACTTTGATGGGGGGTGTAAAGTAGTGCGATATGCAGCAAATTAACGATATAACAAAATAGCTTACTTGCGGGGGGTGGCAAACTTGCGTTTTTCGTTTATTGCAGATAGCGGTACGAAAATGGTCTTACAGGGGAAGTATTTAGAGTGGTAAACGCATATGCGAAAACTACCAGTATTGTTAGTATCTCTTCTGGCTCAATAGTAAAAATGCGCAGTATCCCGCCCCGAGCTGCAGGTTCGAACAAGTTATGAGCATTTTTCAAGCTTCGCGAAAAGGCAAGGCATTTTTTTGGAGTTTCAAAAAATTTTCTCGGATTTAGCTCAAAAGTTGTATGTAGGGATATTTTGGGGTGGTGAACACGAATCTGGAGTCCATTTGTCGAAATTTCGAGGTTTACCGTAGGTTACGGTAGGTAACATTACATTTAGGGGTCAAAGCCCACCTTAGTATTTTGAAAAATCGACAAACGGACGTTAAGTTCGTATTCACCACCTCGAATAGCCCACGTATACAAATTTTGAGTAAAATCTGAGACTTTGACCAAATTACTGTATACCTACCGAAATCGACCGTACTCTGCCAAAAATCGATGAACGGACTCCAGATTCGGGTTTAGCACTTCAAATGACCCGTAGGGTAACAGTTTGAGCCATTTCTACCGCAGCGTTCCGGAAATCTTCAAAAGTCGCGATTTGCCATAAAATTTTCTCCCGATTGGAGGCCTTGAACGAATCAAGTCGAAAACTTCGGAAAATCGACAGATAAACATCAAATTCGTGATCAGCGCCTCAAATAACCCCCCTGGAAAAACTTTAAGACAAATCTGGAATATTTTTCTAAAACGCTTCTAGAGCCCTCTGATTGGTATAAATAAACGCACAATCGAAAATCCGTACAAGTCCAAAACGCTATCAGTCTGGACAAAGTATGGAAAATGTGCCTTCACAAAAGCTTCGCTCAGGGGGTAGTTTTGGGCGCTGAACACATTTATGAAGTCCGTTCCCGGAATTTCCGAAAACTAATGCACTGTTTGGAAGATACAATGACACACAAATTGACATTTTTATGCTTGCAACATCTTGGAACTTGCAGCTCGAGGAGGGGATACTGCGCAGTTTTACTATTGAGCCACAAGGGATACTAACGATACTAGCCTTTTTGGCAGATGCGTTTGCCGCTCTAAACACCTCCCTTTTAGCATGATACAAAAATGTATACTTACCAAAGTAATAAGGCTTCTTATACCAAATGTTGTACATGTGCCCGGACAACAATGACAAACCAAACATTACACCAGCTCCCTGAAGGTCAAAAATCAAATTTTTGAGAAGATTTACTCGACAAACTGTTGAAAATCGTCACCAAAGAACTGATCCGCGCCCGATTCTCCACCCACTAATAACGTTTCACCAACCCGAAGCTTCCCTCCCCTTTCGAAATAAGGGCCTAAAGAGTGGGTCTTTCAAACAAAGTGAGAATTTAAACGGATCGCGGCGCGGACGAGTTTTCTTATAATCGTTGTAAATCAAACCTTTGCTGCGTACGGCTGGCGAAGTATACGGATCTAGCAGATGGCATTCTCGCAAATCATTACGAAGATACTTCTCGCCTTTCTATTTCCTGTTGGCTCACCCGAGTAGACTCGGCCATCTGATTCATAAAGTCTTATTGTAGGGTACACGACTGATATATCAAACAATTGATCCATCGAAAAAATTCCGCCAAGATCGGGAATGTATAAAATGAGACTGGGAATATGGCTCTTTCTCCGGTCCAATTATTTGGACACTGACAAGTGTTACACCACATTTTAGAGCCCAGAACGTAGATTTGGAGTTCGGATCACCTTTTGCGTCTACATCAGAATGCATAGCCTACCACCAGTACATTTGTGGGACCTGGGGCCGTATTCATCATTGAAATGCCGGGTAAATCTTACTTTACATTTACCTTACCCGGAGCCGATAACTTCCTCACTGCGAAATGGTATTCATCACACACTTACTTACCCGGGTAAGATCCCGCGCAAAATGTGTTTATTGCGCACTTACCGAAACACTGAATAGGCGTCGTTAATTTGAAATTCTTTCACCGATTCATACTTTTTTTATTCAAAGGGGCTAAAGAGAAGTGCATTGGTTTGATGATTAATGAAAACTTTGAAGTACATCATAGGGGGCCCCTCCTATATAGAAAATAGCATCATTTAACATTACTGACTATTCAATTTCTTCCAGCGAGAATCTTCCAAAGGCACTCGTCAATTTTTTTTTCTAATCGCTGTCCTACTCTAGTGGAGGATTACTCTATGATGGAATTTTTCCTCTAGGAGTATTAAGTTGTAGATAAAGCTACCCACTCCTCATTTTTGTCTTTTTTCGGTCCAGTTTTCTAACCAAAATTGATACACCGCTCAAAAGCACCACTTTGTTCCTATCCAAGATTTTTTGAGCTCAGCTACTCTTGGTGGTCACGAGTTTCAGGGAAAAATTTGGTAAATTCTTTTGCAAATGTTCACCGATCGGCCAACGATAAATATGCCTTTTCGTGCGTAATACAATTCGACGAAAAAAAGCCAAAGGATTCTTCTGTATTGCGTCGTGCTTATTTAATTGTAGAGAAAAACTCAAACCCATTATTTATTCGGCACAATAAATTTTGGCATTAGAAAGGCGGCTCTCCCTCTGTCGTATACTGCTGGAAGTTTTCTTCTAAAAATCACTTCATTGGCGAATTGTCAAGTATTTTTTTTCAAAATTCGAAGAAAAAGCAGAAAGTGGTGGCAGAAAGTTGACTATTCGCAAATTATCTATGGTGGATGAGAATATTACCTGTACAAATGTACTGTGAGATTTTGAGGTCCAAACTCATTGCACAGAAAAAGTTCGAAATGCGAAAATGTCAAGTACTTAAGCCATAAATTGAATTCGAGCGTTAGGATCACAGATTATCATTTTCTAGAAGGAGCGTCAAAAGTATTAGATGAAGGAACGTCAGCGTTCTCGGCAGCTACACTATTAACATATGACCTGAGAAATTCAATCGGGCCAAGGATATTGTTTTCTCAAACTATTACTCGATTCAGCACAATATAACCTAACTCAGTAAGAGTTCGGTGAACAATGGCACGAGGAGTATAAAGCCGAAAAGAAAATCTTTAGTTGCATTTTCTGATGCATTCAAAATTTGGTAAAGAAATCTAGTGGACAGAAGCAAGGAAAGCCTACCGCTTTTTCACGACACAACAAAAACCAATGAGAACACGCATGAAAAAACAATTATAACTTTCTGGTTGTGGAAAGAAACATTGAATTAATCATAAAAAAGGCAAAATAACCTATAATGGAACGAGCAGCTTTAATTATCGATGAAAATAATGCGCTCCATTGCTGTTTCCGCGGTAAGTGCAGCTGTAGCCGGCTGGGAGTAAAATTTACCCGGCTCCATACGTCGGGTAAATTTTACCTGGATTTTTACTCGAAAATCGCGAGTAAGTAAGCGTGTGAATACCGAGTAAGTGCCAAATTTGAAGGACTTTACACTTACCTAGCGGGTAAATCATTGATGAATACGGCCCCTGATTGGTGGAATCGTTCTGGTTCAGCTTTCCATTCGAACAATTCTCGAGATTGTCTCCAAAATACAAAGAATCGGCTCAGCGCTAATCGCGCATCTTTTGGCGAAAACACAAAAAAATGCATGGGAGGATAAGAAGACTAGCCTTACCGATACCCTACGGCAGGAAGGGTTGACCAACGAGACAAAGATCATCGAAATGCGACTCCACGTCGAAAACAAGTGGATTAGTGTCGGCCGACAGAAACTTGTGTCGGCCGACAGAAACTGATGAATTATTTGAAGGAAACTGGCGCAGCACTAACAAGGAAACGTCACTTGGACAAGGAGACCAATTGAAATCAAACATAGTATTACGCGCTTAGGGCCACTTTTGCCTCCGATTTTGTGGAAAATTTTGCGAACGGAATTATATGCGTTTTTAAGCCTTCATGGATTAGTAACGGTACTGCCAATCGGGCACTTTTTAAGATGTTCCGAGAAATTTTCCAACTTTACTCACAACTTATATTTAAAGGATATTTAAGACGCTGAACACTAATTCGGATTGGGGTTAAATTATAAAAAAAGGTGTAAGGTCATTTAGGTAGCGTAGCCTAACTCGGTACTACGAAAATCGACATATGGACATCAAATTCGTGTTCACCACCCCGTATCACCCCCACAGAGAGCTTCTGATTCAAATCTGAGACTCTGACCAAACTAACGTATGCTCACCGTAATCTGCAGTTAGGTCCGTGACCTCTTTTCTCAAGAAAAAAAAACATTTGAATCTCATCCGCGGCTGGTTTAAATCTCACCGGTGGTGAGGTAAGCTGATCAGCTGCGCTCTTTTCTTGTTCGAAATCGATTAGCGGGCCAGCGCACGCGACAGCCGCGTGTGAGATTTAAATGTTTTTTTCTCGAAGAAACAAGCCATTGACGTAACTATACTTGTTATTGATAATCAGACGTCAGAATCTCGTTAGCCGCCCCAAATAACACCACCCAGTTTTAGCCAGAATCTACCATAGCATTTCTGAAATCGTCAAAGTCGTGTTTAGCTCTCAAAATATCCCCCGTTGGGAAACTTTGGGCAATTATTGTTGAGGACTTTCGAAAATCGACAAATAAACCTCAGATTCGTCATCAGCACCCCAAATAAGGCTCCAACTATAGCAAGCTACGAGGTACTATAGTTAGCGACCGCTATTGCGGCAGACGCTGTAGAATCTCTTCTGCACTACACGTGTCCTGGGCTCCTGTGGGATCAACCATGAATCACTGATCAGTTGCGGTACAGATGATGGGATGCAGCGGACGCTAGGTACCAGGGCTGTGCGTTATTACGGTAACCGTTATAACGGTAACGTGTTAACTCATTAACGGGTTAACGTGGTTTTTCGTCGAAATTTAACGATCAACGCTTAACGAAAGTCCTAAAATCACGTTAATTTGGGTTCGTTAATTGCGGTGGAATTACGGCACTGATTGATCTGTTTCAAGGGAAAATCTCAAAACTGGGGCCGTGCACGTCGCTCCGGGTTGCGGCGCGGTCGATTTTCGCTTGTTGTGAAATATATCGTTGACCTCAATGTCTCTCATTCCATTGTTTATATGTATTAGTTATTTCTTCTCAACATCGAAGAATTCGAATTCGTGTTCGAAAAAAGGAATGTGAGGTCCAATCTACCTCTCCACGGTTGAGTAAGGTACCAAAACGAGGGTTAGGAGCGGGATTGAAGGCCGGGTTGGTGATACTCATGAGCATGTCATCACTGTATCGAATGGCATGTGATTATACAGCAAACAAACGTCCTTCTGCAAAAATTATCAAATTGTTTTTGCATATAAATGGTCGACGCAGATTTTTTTCTCACCTTACTATATTCTGTCATGGTCATAAAGACTGCCTGCCACATTTGTGGACACGTGAAGACATATAGTGTAGTCCATCAAAGGTTGCAAGTCTACTCAGCAATGAGAAGCGGTTGGTCGGCAATGAATTTGCATGAACCTCATTGCAGCACAACTGCTCCGGCCCAAACAGTAGGGAGCGTGTTGCATAGGCATTTATGCAAATTGATCTTCTGCCAACCGCTTCTCATTGATGAGGGAATGTAAAAAAATTGGTGGACCGCACTATAGACTTAACCGAGAAAGGGAATAAAGTTTGCGTCAAGGTTGCACACCTACAAAACCAGTTCAAAGTGCTGCGAGTGCCGTAGATTACAAAGTTTTTTAGCCCGTTTTAAGAATATCCTTTTACGTATGTCGCACAGTGTAGCACACCACTCGCCAAGACGTTCCATTCACCCCCTCTGGAGCCCTATCCACTTTCCACGGCACCCTGTTTAACCATTTTCCAGGAAGCAGTGCATGCTCCGCATAAAGTACTTATCACTCTTTACGCGGCGCACATGAAGCGCAACGCACATTTCACTAAGCGGCGCACTCTGTACATGAAGCGCTACTGACTTTCTACGACTCGGCGCACGCCCTTATGGAACGCTAATCATTTTTTCACGACTTACTGCTGACGTCATCTGAACGCCCACACGCTGCCGAGATGTCGTACGTTCGTGCCGTGGCAGTGTGGAGGAAAAAAGATCGCCTTCGTGCAAACCGACGTCAACCCCTCCGGGAAGAGGGTTTTTTGTCATGGGAGAGGTGCTGGTCGGCCGCAGCTCTCCTGAGGATTTTATTACAAAGGGCCGGCGTCGAGGGGAATCCAGGTCCAGCACAGAAGTATCCATGTACCACCTGCGGCGAGGATGTTACCTGGCATAAAACAAGTGTCCAGTGCTTCGGATGCCAAAGGTGGGTGCACTTCTCCTGTTCTGGCCTCAGTTCTGTGAGGCATCATGACTCATCCTTTCGTTGTGTTCTATGCTCTGCCCCCAACAACTCTGATTCCTCAATTACCAACCGCCCCCTCTCCATTGTTCACATTAATCTCAACGGCCTTCGCAACAAGTTATCTGAACTCTCTCTATTCGCACGTTCTCATCACCCGGATGTTATCATGCTTCAAGAAACCAAGCTCTCTCCATCTACCACTTATCCCCAACCTAACATTCCGGGCTACACCGCCTATCACATGCCAAGGACAGCTCTTGGGAGCGGAGTGTCTACTTTCGTGCAATCTGCCTTACCTTCTCATATTATCCCTAATACCCTAAGGACGGTACTCTCGGGTACATTCCTGTCCACCTCCCCCTCAAAACCCCGACTTCAATGCTCACACGTTCTATTCCGTTCTTGATTCTGACGCCAGAGGGGAAGATGTGGAAAAAATGGGCTGAGGAGTGTGACCTGGTTATCCTCAATGATGACCAGCCCACTCGTCTCCCTGCCAACGGCCGACCTTCTAGCCCAGATATCTCTCTTGTGTCATCCAATCTTTCTAATGCTTGCACGTGGTCCACATCCACGACTCTCTCCAGTGATCACATTCCCGTCTTTGTCTATATTGATCTCTCTGACTCTCTTGCCCCTTACTCTGGTTTTCGTCATCGTACTTATCTTAATTTAGGCCTAGCAGACTGGACCCTGTTCAGAGATGTTGCACTCCGCCATGCGGTCGAATACCCATGGAATGGTGATGTTCATCAGAAAGAGGGCCATCTAACAAGTGCCATCCGCAAGGCCATGAAAGCAGCAATTCCTGAGGGTCGTGTCAAGACCTTTTTTCCAAATGTCAGCAGGGAAATACTGCAGAAGATAAGAACCAGAGATGAGAAGAGAGCCGCAGACCATCTAGACCCGGAGATTGCTGTGCTGGATAATGAGATCAAGCAGGATCTGGATAAGAACAAGAGGGAATGCTGGGAGAAGATCACTGAAAAGCTGAATTTCAAGGCGGACGAAACTACGACGTGGAAAGTGTTGAGGAAAATTTCCGGAAAGTCCGCTCCCCCGATGAGCTCCGCTATTGAGTTCGAGGAGAACGTCTTCAAATCAGGGAAAGCGGCTGCCTACGCACTCGGCAAGAATTTTTTATCACACTTACCAAGCGAGGTGTGCAAAACAGAGTCACGGTTAGAGCTGAGCCGGTTGCGGCTCATGAACGCTTCTGAGGCCTTTACTCTCACACAAGTAGGGAAGGCTATCAAAGAAATGCGGAATTCGAAGGCTATCGGACCTGACGGTATCTCCCCAGCCATCCTGTATAGCTTCCCACGGAACTTCTACCGAAGCTTGCAGATATCATTAACACTTCTTTCCGGACCTGCACTCTACCCCAAGCTTGGAAGACAGCCAATGTGATACCGTTGCCAAAGCCAGGCAAGTCCCAAAGCACGGCAAAAGGCTTTCGACCAATAAGCCTGTTATCGCACGCCGCTAAATTATCTGAAAAGTTGATCGTGACGGACCTGGCTGATCAAAATGAGCGACAGCAGCATCAGCATGGGTTCAGGAAACTTCACTCTACTACTACTGCTCTATTGGAGATCGTGAGCTTTGCGGTCGATGGGTTCAACATGAGAAAGCCCCTGAGAACGGTGGCCGTCGCCCTCGACCTGAGCAAAGCGTTTGACTCTGTTAACTTGGGACTGCTCTCCGAGAAACTGCTCAAGTCGTCGCTACCATCATGGCAGAAGCGATGGATTGCAGCGTTCACGAAAGGCCGCCGGGCTAAATTTCTGTTCCAGAATCACGTATCCGATAGCATTCCAATAGCAGCCGGTGTTCCGCAAGGCGGAGTGTTGTCCCCTGCCCTATTCAGCCTGTATCTTGAGGACATTCCCGAGCCTCCCAATGATGTAAAGATTGTTATGTATGCCGACGATATCACCATCATGTGCCAGGACCGTGACCTGCAGATAGCCGCTAACAAGATCAGCGCCTATCTCTTGGAGTTGAAGCTCTTCCTCGGTAATATGATGCTCACAGTCTCTGCCGCAAAATCCTCTGTTTTAGTATCCACAACAAACGGTGACCTGTTGCCAGCAGCGAAATTCCCCAAGCTGCATGGCCTTATTCTTGATCCGTCACTGAAGTTAAACAAAAACGCGGAACAGAATCAAACAGTCGTCAAGGCTATGGTTAATATCTTAAGAGCTCTCCGAGGAACATCATGAGGAAGCAGCCGAGAGACTATATTGAGAACCTACAGAGCAATACTTCAGCCGGCTCTGGAATATGCGGCATCAGTGTGGCAGCACCTGGTGTCTGACAGCTCCTGGAATAAGCTGCAGCGTGTACAGAATGCTGCGCTTAGAATTGCTACCGGTTGTGCAAGGAGCTCCCCAATAGAACGTCTTCACGCGGAGGCCTGCATATTGCCGGTCAAGGAGCATTGTGAACTCCAGGCACAGCAGATGTACATTAATGTTCTGAGACAGCCGAATCATCCGTCAAAGAGAATCATGAAGCCCATAAGAGAGGGGTTGATTAGGCCGATGCTCCTCGTAAAGTTGATGTACAGAGATGGGCCGACTCCAACATGGAAAGGCTTCGTCTTGTGCGTGAGGAGCACACCCAATTTGTTCGAGGATATCTAGCGAAGGCGGCTGTGAACCCTGTTCTTGGGAACAGTGCCGCCTCGGGTTTGCGAGTCCGAGTCTCAACTCGGCAGACGAGCCAGATGTGCTCTTGCCTCGCTGCGCTGTGGTCACTCTATTCTGCTCGTCTTACGTCAACAAGATCGACAGCAGCCGACCAGACGCATGCCCGGACTGTGGTGCTCCCGGACACGACACGGCGCACTTGTTCATGTGCCCGAATAGACCTACCTCCTTAACCACAATGGACCTTTGGACGAATCCTGTGAAGGCCGCCCAGTTCCTCAACCTATGACAAAAACCACTTTGAGGCTGCAGAAGAAGAAGAACGCCCACACACTTTCCACGACGTCTTCACCTGTAGCCCTACCTATTTACCATGACGTCCTGCTGACGTCATCTGAAGCCCTACAGGTACTGATTTGGATCTCTTGCTGGGAGTAAAATATCCACCCACTTTCTCGCCGCCGATCAATCACATCAGCCTTCCGTGCTCCTGTGATAGGTCAACGGCGGAAAAGTGGGCGGGTAACTCCCTCCCAACAAGAGATCTAGATTAGAGCCGCCCTACCTACTTTCCATGACACCATCAGAAGGCCTATTCCTTTCCCACGAAGTCCTGGCCACGTCGTCCTAGCCCCACCCATTTTCCACGACGTCCTGCTGGCGTCATTTGAAGGTCTTCCTTACTTTTTCGGGGACCTCTGGTGATTTATCGATTTTTGCTGTGGTCAATTAACGCTTAACGAAAACACAAATTTTCATTAACGCACACCCCTGCTAGGAACAGCTGCATGCCACTGATGCGCAAGCGTCCTCTGCAGCTCTGGGACGGGATCAATAACAAATGGTGAAAATGAGAACCCCTACGTCCGCCGACGCTCCTAGCTCGCCATAGACGGAGCCAATGATGAAATTTTTGGCTCACATTGGGAATACTTTCTTTTCTGAATGCTTTCGGAACCGTTCGATCGACACATGAAGAAAATGCTTAACCAGCAAGGAGAGATAGTGTAAAACGTCTTCAACTCTGCTCAGAAATCAGTTTCGTGGCTACAGAGGAAAAAAATCGGACTCCACTGCAGAAAGTGGTCGTAGAAACGAAGTGTCTCATTTCAGATGATCACTTTACCCAAGTATCCTTTCCTTAGCTTCATTAAGTAGCGGTCTCCGGACTAGAAATGAAACCTATCTTCGATTTCCCCACGATGAACCAATGGGTCACGAGTAAACAGGATGATGAGACCGTGGTGTGTAGCGTAAGGAAATTTAGAGCACTCGAGCGCAACTTGCCCTAAACTATTGGGGAATCATTGATGAGCGCGGCCTGCTAGTAGTCGTCCAGCCCTACTCTGTCATACAGTCGGCATGGATCATAGGCCTCTGTCAGAGTTGGTTGCAAAAATCGCCGCGGCCAGCCCGGCCGGTACGTATAAAAAACATGGACGATGGATGTTACAAAAAACATCCGGGTGTCTGACGCGGTCGATATGATGAATTATCGGGCGTTTTTCCACCCCACCTCATTCATGTCTTTCATGATTATCGACCGGGCTGGCTACAGCGATAACCCAACTATGACCGAGGCCTTATAGATACTTTGCGCTCCACATTTTAGGTTGGCGCAAACTCGTTGGATCTATGTTACTGCACATGTATGGCACCGACTTCGCGCTAACCTTGAATAGGGAACACAGAGTATCACTAGGATCCATGCCGAGTATACATCGCTCACTCGGATATCTGTTATCGATTTTCCAAACTTCGGGTTTACGCAGCCGAAAGATCGGAGGAGTCTGAATGCAAATGCTTGGAAAAGCTAGAGAGCTGTGAGGCAACGCAAGCTTACGAACCCCTTAATCGAAAGTTTTGCATGGACTTAAAACTCCTATTATTAGGTTTTCACCGCCTCTCCTAACTCCTTCCGAAATCAAACATTTTTTTGTTATTTCTAAAAATTCCAACTCTCTAGAGTGTGAGTGAAGCACTGACAACAATAACATAAACCTCCCAGAATGCTTTGAAAACAAAACATTCTATCGGTTAGACTTTCATGTCCTTACACTTCTATGGTTAACTTTTTTTCTGATTTAAAAAAATGCGAGCGCTAAATCACCAGGCCACATTTTATTTATATACACAGATACATTATATGTAGAAAGTGATATATGGCATGACATCCATTTAGGGGGTAAGACTGAACAGGCCACATGATTCTTTTATCTTCAAACCATTCTACACCTATAAATAAAAGTCGTGTCCACTATAGCGATCGAACTTGGCCGGGAAACGACTCTCCTCGATGAGCTCGTCCCACCTCTCAATTCAGAAGTTTGGACAGAAGTCCTGAACGTATACCATATTACCGCATACAAAACCATTACTAACCGAGAACAATTTCAAAGTCATCTCAGTGAGCGACAAAGTCATGATAAATGTCTCAACTTGAGAGAAAAACTACATTAATACTGTCCGCTGAAGCATACAAACCCACAATTTTTCCTTATTTTGGCCACTACTCAACCACGGCCGCTAATCCTTGAACCTTCTTTTCCTCATTCTCATGACCACTTTGAAACTCCATCGGGACAAAAGCAATATTTCTGATTCTCATTGCGAAAATTTGGGTTTTTGTAGATTGTGCTGCTTCATATTCTTCACTAAAAATGATCACAGCTCCTGAGGAAGATAGTGCCACTGAATCGCCTCTCACGGGGCGCATACTTCAGAAAATGTTAGTAAGGCATATCGCTCCAGCTGATTGCCACAAAAGGTTTAAGGGGTCTGCAGAGCTGCAGCGACCGAAGGGTGGTCCCAAGCGTCAAGGGGAACACAAGAGGCCTGCAGAGTTGTAGAGACGATTATAAATCGCCAACGGCACAAAATTTTCACGGTAAACAAAATCGATGATACCCAATTGATAAAGGGTAGGGTATAAAAGAAATGAAGAGCTATGTGTTACATTCACACACCGTCTTTTTATAGAGGTAAGCGGCTAAGCTCTGAACAGACTAGGGAGTAGGGAAGCAGCCTCACCGGTGATAACGATATCGGGCGCTGAACTTGGAAAACTATGGAAAGAACTTTTACACTTCCGTGAGAATTTTGTGCCGTTGGCAAATTATAAACTTGTGAGTGGTAGCGACCGGCGAGTAGTCGCCAAGCGACAGCCCCGACGCGGCGAGAAGAAATATTGTGAAACAGTATCGTCGCGGCGTCCGGTTGCCTCTCGCTGGCAGAGACGATTGATTAGCCGTTGCTGCTCCGAAACACTCTGTGGTGACCTTTGCTGCCCTCCACACGGCGTCGGTCGCCCCAGTCGTTGAATGAAATCGATATTGCATCACTCGGCACTGCAAGCAACGCCGCGACATGAACTCTGCAGACCCCTTTAGTTCGTCGCAGCGTTGCTCACAACGCCGAGTAGCACTGGTTGATGCAAGATCTATTAAGGGGTCTGCAGAGTTGAAATCGCGGCGTTGCTCGCAGCGATGAACAGAGCTGAGTGATGCAGTATGGATTGCATTCAGCGACGAAGGCGACCGACGCGGCGTGAAGGGCGACGAGGGGGCACAGCAGAGTGTTCTGACGCAGTGACGGCCCTGCGTCACTGCCAGCGAGTGGTGCAACAGACGCGGCGACGATAATGTTCCGAAAACATTTTGTCGCCGCGTCAAGGCTCACGCTTGCGCTTCGAGAAAAACCTCCACACAACTTAGGTGACGGTGGCGGGGTTCCAAGGTTTCATGTCAGGTAATTCAACTTTACCGGCGGAGCGCATATCGTCGATCACTGGATGGGAGGTAGCCGCGGGGCAGCGATCAAACGTGAAATCACTTGATCGATGTTCATGACTATCCTTACCTCCTCGCTTGCGTGCGTGTTCGTCGTGGCTACCTCTCAACCAGTGATCGAACATACTCGTCTGATAGCCTCTACAGAATCCTGTTAGCGAATTCACAAACGTTTTGTATTCTCGTTCAGTGACGTACGTTTATTCAGGCCCCTCTTTTATATGTACTTCTGCTAGAGGTGTACTTCTCATACTCAGCCCTTTCTTTTTGGTGTACTTCTATTAGAGGTGTACATTTAATAGGCGGTGTACTTCTATTAATCAGCGCAATTTTTTGAATTTTCAATGACACACTGTTCGCCATTCTGGCAGAGATTTCCAGAAAAACACCGAGAGTTTGCATGTATTGGAATTTTAAACCGCAACCCAAAACCTTAGCCACAGGTTTCACACATAAGATGGAGTTTCGAGATGCCACTTTAATATGTTCCAGGAGGAAGACAAGGCTCCAGTATTCCATACTCAGAATCGGCTAAATGCCTCAGATTTACAGGAGATTTCCGAAAGAAGGCATTTCCATAGCTTTGCCAATAGAAAAGGGGTCTTTGCCAATAGAAAAGGGGTTCACGAATGACAATTATTAAGGCGTTCAAAAAATTGCCTCGGATTGAGCTTTAAAAGTTATTTCTAGGGGTTGTTTTGGGTGCTGATTACGAATCTGAGGCCCATTTGCCCAATACTTCTGAAAAATTCCATCCGATTTGCTCGAAGCTTCGAAATGTAGGTCCCCCAGTTAAAAGACATTATGTCTACCGTAACCTATAGTAACCCTAAGTCTGGCGTGGAATAGACCCCAGACTCAGGTTCAGCGCCCTAAATAACCCCCAGTTGAAAGTTTTGAGCAGAATCCAAAGAAAAATTTCCTGAACATCCCAAAAACTCCCTGATGGGGAACCCTTACCTTTTTTGAAGCAATAAAATGCCGTTTTCGGAATCCCCGCAGCCATTTAGCCAATTTCAATCACGGGTCATATAAACACTCTCACAGGCCTACAGCAACGATAACATGATTTTCCAAATCGCCACCGGAAGGTAACAACCCTCCCTTGTTAGGCCCAATCGAAAAGGGGCTTTCGCAATCACTGATATCATACATATATATTTTCAAAACCATTATTCACACCCACCCCAAGTCAATTCCTTTCAAAAAATTTATAAGTCTGGAGCCAGCTTTCGTTGACACGTGCTTTATGAGGAAGATAGGAACCAATGGGAGTCGACCCCTTAGGCTTAAAATCAATAGAGCTGATCGCCTTTCCAGCCGCCCAGAGCTATTGAAAAAGCGCGGTTCTTTGCGTACACAACCCATTGTGGGTAAATTATAAACTGGTGGTTCCTGATTTCCTCTTCGTATAAACGATTCCACTATATGAATGATCCATTCTTTATAACGCTGGGGAATCCTGGCTTTTCAAGGACCGCTGAAGTCAACGTCTTGGGCCAAAACAAGTCATTTTTGAACGATTAGAACCCAATCAATACAAAATCGTTTAAAAGTACCGAAATGAACTCCGTGCATTCGCCGTGAGTGACCACCGTAACAAGTTTCAGCTCTGTGTTTTTTGCCATTTCAAGTTCGCTGAAGTCTCATCGAAAGTTGTCCCACCAAGCAATCTTTGACCGAGAAGGGTGGCCGATAGTTTTTTTTTGTGAATAAGAGGTGTAACCTCACGATTTTAGAAAAACATCTCGTGCAAACTGATCTCTCTCAAACGCCAGATTTGGATTGCTATATACTTACTCGAGTACCGGAGGTCCATTCCGAAAAAGTGTACCTTTAAAGAGGTGTACCTCAAATAGAGGGTGCACATCTAGTACTCAGACCTCTCTTTTACATGCTTCTAATAGAGGCTGTACTTCTAATACTCAGCTTTCCCTTATAGATTTTAGATGATACACTCTGGACAATATTCAAAGACAAGGAATCAAAAATTCGGTGAGCTCAATGTGAGCGCAATCTAATTCACAAGGAAACGAACAATAAAAAAACTATAATCGTCTTTAAGAGTAGCGTCGTAGCGAGATTCGCTTTCGCGGTGATTGTATTAAAGATGGGGTATGCTAAGCAGTACTACGTAGCACTCCCTATGTTTTGTACAATCCCTGCGACAGCGAATTTCGCATTGACGCCACTCTGAAAGGCCCTAAAACGCATCCACTTTTGAGGATCCCTTTTGGCGATAGGTGTACCACAATTCGTGAATAGCTGATCAAAGAATTTGAAAAATGTACGCAATACCCATCAAAATAGACATATGAAATTATGATAAAGAAACACGAACACTTTCCGACCTTGTAAACGTTCTGGAAGAATTTGCACGGCTTGTAGTCTTTACCCATCAGCTCATTACAGCGGTGGAAGTCGACATAGTAGGCAAAGCACTGACGCTGCTTTCGCACCTGAGAGATGTTAGGTTTGAATCTGAGGGTCATATCTACATATCAGCTTGAATGAAATCAGGGAACTACAACTGATTTTAACTAGATTCAACAGAAACTATAAAGACACGTAACATCGGCATATGTCCTGAAGAGATTTTGCGTTCCCTATTGGAGGTTGGCGCAAACTCGGTGCACCTATGTTATAGCATATGGCAGGATCCGAGATGCTCAACCTACGCGTGGTGGATCTGTGGAGTCGACCATCAAGATCAGGAAGACTCATCAAACGAGCATCAACAACTCAACGAGAAGTTTTTTCTGTGTGGGAGTGTAAATGGCTGGCTGCTACACTCCTTTGTATTCTACTGTTACGAGCTGGCATTGAGAAGAATCCTGGACCGCGAAACAAGACTCCGCGATATCCATGCCGTCATTGTGGATTGTCGACACAACATGCGAGCATCCAGTGCAGTGGTTGCCTTGGCTGGGTACACCTCAAGTGTTCGGGGTTAACCTATTACAATGATTACACTGATGCCTATTCTTGTATGTCTTGTATTAATTTACCTTCTACGGTTTCTCTTCATAGTCTCAACATTTTTCAACTCAATATTAATGGCTTGCGTGCCAAACTTATAGAACTTACATTGTACATTGAACGCTCACACCCTGATGCCATCCTCCTACAGGAGACCAAACTTGGCGTGTCCTCCCCGGCTATACATCATACGATATTCCCCGTACATCACGTGGCGGTGGCGTGTCGACTTTTGTAAAATCATCTATTCCATCTCATCTTATTGCACTCCCTAATGATAATGTTGTTGAATGGATAGGTGTTCATGTTGTACTGCAAAGTTGTCCCCTAGACATTATCAATGTTTACACTCCCCATCCACTTCTTGTCCCAATTCATTTGACCCCACTCCATATCTATATGATGTATCTGCAATCCTCTCATCTTCATCTGTTGTCATGGCTGGTGACTTTAACGCTCACTCCTCTTCCTGGTTCTCCTCCCTAGATCCCGATGACAGAGGAGAACTACTTGAGCTTTTTGCGGATGATTGTGACCTGATACCTATAAACAGGACTCTCCTACTCGTTTCCCGTCGACGGGCAGACCCTCCTCACCGGATGTCACGTTTGTCTCCACTTCTCTTGTCATGCCTTGCAGCTGGTCCACATCTGTGGCAATGGGCAGTGATCATGTACCTATTTGAAAATCATTGGATCTTTCTCTTAATAGTCAGCTTGCACCTTTTTCTGGCTCCCGTAGCAAATGTTACACTAACTATCGTAAGGCTAACTGGGTCCTGTTTAAAGAGGTGCTACTCAGCCGGGTAGCCAACTATCCGCTAGCTGGCTCGGTACATGACAAAGAGAAATTCGTCGTCGACACCATATGCCATGCCTCCAGAATAGCCATCCCGACCGGTCGCGTTAGAACGTTTCACCCCAACGTACCAAAGGAAGCCCTGGAGCTAATCACTCAACGGGACGACCGAAGCAGAAGTGACCCCTCTGATCCCTGCATTTCTCAATTATCCGAGATCTCCAAAGTGCTAAATGACCACAAGCAGAAACACTGTAGAGCAGGGGTGTGCGTTAATGGTAAATTTTATTTTCGTTGAGCGTTAATTGTTAATTTTCAAGTAAAAACCGCGTTAACCCGTTAATGAGTTAACACGTTGATTTTGCATTTCGTTAACAAATTCAAAAATATTTTCTGACCACAGCGAAAATCGATAAATCACCAGAGGTCCCAGTAATTGTAAAACAGACCTTCAGATGGCCTCAGGATGACGCTGTGGAAAATGATTGAGGCATTATGTGGAGCGTGCGTCGCGTCGTGAAATGTGAGCAGCGCTTCATGTGAAGTGTGCGTGGTAGTAGAAAGTGAGTAGCGCCGTATGTGGAACATGAGTAGCGCTTCATTTAGAGGGCTGGCGACGCTTCTTAGAAATTGAATAGCGCTTTGTGTGGAGAGTACGCAGCGGAGTGCGCTCCATGCAGAGCATGCGCCGCGTGACAAAAAGTTACTGGCGTTTTATGTAGAGCATGCGCTGCGTCATGAAATGTGAGAAGAGCTTGATGCAGTCTTTACGTATACGGCAGAATAGATTAAGGTGAAGAAAACATGTGCGTCGGCCGCCTATAAGCAAAGTCGATTTGATCATTTCCGTCGTAGGCGGAAATTGGCTCGTCTGGGAGCGAAGCCCCTGCCAGACGCCAAAACAACCGGTAGGCTGGTTACTGTACATACATATAGTCATATACCATTCGATACAGTCAAGATATGCTAAAGAGTATCACCGACCCGGCCTTCGAACACACTTCTGGAATAAAAATTCGAAGTTCTTCAATTTTGAGAAGAAATGACGGAAATTAATGAACAATGGAATTTTAACATTGAGGTCAGCTACATATTTCACAACAAACGAAAATTGAAAAAAAGCCGACTGCCCCAGTTTATAAATTTGCCAATCGAGCAGATTAATCAGTGCTATAATTCCACTGCTGTTAACGAACCCAAAGTTAACGTAATTTTAGGACTTTTTCGTTAACCGTTAATTTTCACAAAAAAACCGCGTTAACCCGTTTATGCGTTAACACGTTAACGTTATAACGCACAGCCCTGGTAGAGAGTACACCGAATCCATCAACTTTGCGACTGATAGCAAACAGGCGTGGAGCATCCTCAAACGACTATGTGGAAAGAAGATTGCACCTCCGCGCAACATGCTTGAATTCCCCTCGGGCAGACTTGAATTCGGATATAAGGCTGTCTGCCAGCTTGGAAGACTATGCTTCTGCCTTTTCACGACGCGATAAGCAACACAGATGTACCTTACGTGCGATCAGGAAACTCAGTCGCCAGGACGTGCCTGCTATTACTGCTTCTACTGTCACTGCCATTATCAAATCAATGAAGAACCCAAAGGCAGAGGGACCTGACGGCATCTCAGCCGTTCACTTGAAGCATTTGCCGGAACAATATGCTGGGTTATTCAGTGATCTTATCTATTCGTCGTTTAGAAGTGGTATTATTCCTGCTCGATGGAAACAAGCTCTTGTTCTCACCATCCCAGAGCCTGGCAAATCAGAGGATAAAGCCACGTCACATCATCCCATATCCCTATTATCCCTTATCGCTAAGCCGGCGGAAAAATCATAAATCCGCATCTCCAAGGCGCACTACAGCACAACGTCCATCAGCATGGCTTCAAAAAGGCGCACTCCACCATCACCGCACTAACGTCAATTACTTAACACATCATCGCCGGTTTCAATAGGATAGCTCCCCCCGGCAGAAGTCTGGCCGTAGCAGTTGATCTGACTGCTGCTTTCAACAATGCCAGCACTTCCTTGCTATCAAAATCGATTCTGGACTGTGACATGCCCGACTGGTGCAAACGATGGACTGACAACTTCGTCAAAGATCGCTCCATACGTGTGAAATTGTTAAATTCGACGGACACCTGTCGAAGTCGGTTCCCTTGAAGGCAGGCATTCTTCAAGGTGGAGTATTGTCACCAAGCCTACTCTCTGTATCTATCCGATATTCCGAAGCCGCCACCCAACATCCACATATGTCTGTATGCTGATGACATCGCAATTGTATGTACAGACCCTGTTATCGACCGTGCCACGGCGGAGATGAACAAATACCTCTGCAGCCTGGCCAAATTCCTCGAATCAATATAGCTAAAGGTCTCTCCTTCAAAGCCTAGCGTTACTCTGTGCACCACTGCAACGGCTGAGCATCAACTGAATCCCGGGGTTCTCTGGGAAAGTTATCGGCTGCCCCTGTCTAAGCACCCTCGGCTACTTGGAGTCTTCCTGGACCCCTCACTGCGCTTTCACGAGAACACGCGCATCCGAGTCGTAACTGCTAACACGCGAAATAACATCCTCCGTGCTCTGGCGGGCACCACTGGGTAGCAAAAGGAAGTTCTACGCACAAAGTATAAGACCATGATACAGCCTACTCTGGAGTATGTTGCTCCGATGTGGACTAGACACCTGTCGGATGCCTCTTGGAGCGAACTTCAACGCGTACAAGATACTGCACTACGTGTCATCACTGGCTGCCCAAAGTCAACAACTATATCCCATCTCCATCAAGAATGTGCCGTACTTCCTGTCAAACAGCACTGTCAACAGCAGTCACAACAGTTCCACATTGGCATAGTCAAGAATGCCACACATCCCAACTACCCACTCCTGTCGTCTGATCCTCATCCCCGTAATATTCGCACACCGCTCCATGCTGCTATTTCTACATTGGATCGTCAAAGATGGGCTACCTCAGAGCTCACAAGGAAGCGGCTGCAGCAAATTGAACACACCAGATTCGTGTCTGAATACCTGTCTTGTGCCCTTCCCAATCCCATCCTTGGTACAGTGCCTCCTACGGTCGATGACAGCGAGAAGACTGCCCAGACGCTCCCGCGTCACTCTAGCGGGTCTACGTTGCGGTCATTCTTCGTACCTCAAAGCCTACACACATAGGATCGACGAGTCGATCCCAGATCAATGTACTGACTGTCATATTGCTGGCCATGATTCACTACATTTATTTTCATGCTCTGCCAGACCTACTTCTCTGTCTGCTCGTGATATGTGGAACAAGCCGTGTGATGTGGCCACTTTTCTACGCCTATGAGAAGAAACTCTGATGTGGCTGATAAGAAGAAGAAGAAAAACATATGGCACTGAGTTCGCGCCAACCTTCAACAGTGAACGCGAATTCTCCTCCGGATCCATGCCGACGTTAAGCTAAATAACGAAAAAAAATATCTCGCCTACAATGTCGCTAGTTTATTAATCCCCAAGCAAATTTGAAAAGTAATATTATTCAAGACCTCAGCATAGTGGCAAATCCGCGAGCGAGCGAGCAATGATGAAGTCTGGGGAGCGCTACGCAGTTTGACGTCGCCGCATTGGCGCGGCGAAGCTCGCTGCGAAATGCGGGAGACGATTGTGAGGTTCAAGCGATTTCGCGAGTTGCTACCAATTTGCAGCTTCTTTGCTAATCTTTGCGATCAATTCACGCTTCTAATCAATCGTTCATAGTATTCAACAATTTTTAAATGATCTCAACTCGGCCAGTACCTTCATTCAAAGTTTTGAGAGCTATTTTGTTTATTTTGCTTGCAGTTTTCCAGCTGTTCGTCATTTCCTAAGTGTTTTTACACAAAACACTAGTGTTCAGCCGTGAATGATGCAAACACCATCAGTTGTACTTACTAATTCCATTTTGCTATCGCGAGGCTAAAATGAACAAACATGCTCAATGAAGATGGTTTGTGTCACATCCGGTTACGTCCAGGCTGTAGAAAAAATTAGAAAAGTCAACAGGCAAATAAAAAAACAACAGATCTCGAAATCAAATCTCACCAAAATGATGAAACGAAAGTCTCTAAATTGCACCCGCGCTCTAAATGGCTGTTTTGGCGACAAGCGACACGTCGCCGAGCGAGAGGTTCTGAGCGGGGTCGAAAGCTGACGCGGCGTTGGACACCAACAGCTCGCAGTGTTGTGGCTCTGGCAATTGAGGGCGTCGACGCGACGACCAATTGCGGTGTCATCCGAATCTGCTCCAAGGCGTCGTCCCCATTAAGGTCCCGCGGGACAACCGAAACTCGATGGTAGCGCGGGAGACCCCATATTTGCGGAGCATCCCAGTGGCCATCGCGGGTGACCCGAAGATTCTGAAGCCGCCGTAGGCTATTAACCTAGCCTTTTCAAATTGGTGCATTTCGTGATCTAATCGAGTTGTGTTATAGCTACTCCACCCGTGCAGACGCCATGAACTGCAATATTGCTTTCCATCCACTTTAATTCTCCAGTTCAATTTGCTGCTGCGAAAACAGCGTATAATATAAATAATTCTTTATTGTCCACTTGAAAACGCTTTCAAATGTTCACTACAATTCGCTCATCAGCATTATTATTATATACGAGATGAGTACATAAGCGCAAAGGTGAATATACAAGATGGTTATTATTGTTGCGATCATTTGCTATTCCCATGATAATGGGAAAGAAGGAAGGCTCACAATACATGTAATAGTAAAATTCACAGGTATAGTAGGAAAATCAAATGTATGCAGATGGAAGAAATGTACAGCTAATCACAATAATTATGAAGGAACATTTGCTACTCATTCGCTATAATATGTAAGTATACCTATTCATACTATGGTCTTGGTCATCTTTAAAGGGCTCTCGATGTCGCTCATCACCAGTTGCGAACGATCGCTTCTTCATCAAAGAATATTTACACCAGTTATAGTTCACCGAGGCCCACCGCTCCGCTGATGATGACAGTCGAAGTCGAGGGCTCACCAGAAATCGTTTATATACCTACGTAGATCTTACTATCGTTACATCCATCAGAGTTAATATTCAGGTAATGTATGTCACAATGAGTTTCGATGGAAATATGAGCAAGCAGCATTTTAATTAACAGTATTACGGTTCACAGTAAAAAAAAAGTAAGAATCACGTGTCATGGAAACGGAGGAAGGAATGGCGACAAATGGAAAAAAACAAAAACAACCACACCATTACCTGAGTAATTGAACACGTATTCGATTAGAATGAAAATGGAAACGGCGATGTCGCGAGTATTTGCCTCATTAACAATCCATCAGAAGCTGAGCAGGGCTTGGCCGTCTTCGTGTTTGTGGTACAATCAAGATCGCTCTCGGTACTGTAAGTAAATTGAAAGTTAACCAATGTGAAACTGAACACTATAGACTAGACATCACAAAGCGAAATCAGCACTTACATAAGGAGTTGCCCATCAAAACCTGTTTTTTGACTTCCTGCATGTACGAGGTCACATCCTGCCTAAAATGTTTTTTGATACGGGTATGTATTTGACTTTGAACAACAGAATAATTCCAACATTGGTAATGTGTTACTCAAAAAAGTTCATAAAATTAATACGTACGTGCTATAAAGTTATCGAGCGTTCCCGTTTCGCTGGAGAGAAATGAGCACATCTTACCCTGAGATGCATAGCTTTGAAACTTAGAGGCACATCACCCACTGCAAGTAGTAAAATTGAGTTGACTTGACTTGACTTAATCGGTTGGCTTTCGCCTGACGCGGTCATTCCGCATCTTCACCGAGGTGTGCCGTCCTAGTAGTCAGCCGTGTCCATTTTTCACGGTCTTCAGCCACAATTTGAACACATTCCATCCAGCTGTCACTATTCCATTTCCTGCGAAACGAAACATCGCGCCTGAACTGTCTTTCGATGCCGAGTGACTTTAAATCCTCTTTAACCACATCCGTCCAGAACTTTCGCCTACGCCCAGGTGGCCGTTTCCAGACAGGATTTGGAAGCATTTTTAAAGCGTGTTGTACGAGACGATCCGGCGTTCTTCTTAGTATATGCCCGAGCAGTCGAAGTCGACTTTCCATTTGCTGCTTGAGATGGCGTTAGGAGATGCTGGCACCTCCCTCGTGTCAAGCGTTGATGTACTGCGTCGATTTCCTTGTAAAGGTCTTCGTTATGGCATACACGCGGCCAGAAATATCCAAGCAAACGCCTAAAGCTTCCTCTCCGTGCAATCCAACCTTTCCATCTGCGTTTTCGGTGCTGCCCACGTCTCCGATCCGTACATCATGATAGGGCGAATAGCGGATAGGTAGACGCGCAACTTGACTTCCTTCGCGATGGTGGTAGACCACAAACACTTGGTTAGAGAATTGAATGCAGACGTAGCTTTCGCACATCGTTGTCGAATATCCGCTGCATAACTACCATCGTTCTTCAGCAAACAGCCCAAATAACAGAAATCGTCCACCAGTTCGATACGTTGTCCGTCCACACAAACTCCAGTTGAAGGCCTCTGAGAGACCCACATCTGCTTGCATTTGTCGGGACGAAGACGAAGTCCATAGGCTGCGGCATACTTCGAAACGAGGTTCACAATCCTTTGCAGTTTTGCGTTGTTTTCAGCGAATAACACAATGTCGTCGGCGTACTCCAGGTCGACAAGGGAGCGTCCTGATGGTGTTAGGATCACATCCGCAGGAAACTGTTCTGCAACTCTACGCATGATGTCATCAACGGCGAAGTTGAAAAGAAAAGGTCCTGCAACGGCTCCTTGCCTTACTCCTGTTTTCACCTTGAAAGCTGACGTAAATCCGACAGGTGTACGAACTGCTGCTGTTGTTCCTTTGTTCATGTCCTCGATTAACCGAACATACTTTTCCGGGACTCCATCTGCTCGCAGAGCATTGAGCAATCGATCACGATGAGGAGAGTCGAACGCGGCTTCAAAGTCCAAAAAGCAAGCTGTAATGGCTTCGAAACCGCTGCCACGATTCAATTACTCTTCTCACGACGAACACTTGGTCGATGGTCGATCTTCCAGGTCGAAAACCGGCTTGCTCATCTCTGGTCGTTCCTTCACGATGTTTGATAAGTCGCTCGAGAATGATACGTTCTAAAACCTTGTACATGACACGAAGTAGAGAGATTCCTCTGTAGTTCTTAGGATCCGTGACGGATGTGAAGAGGTACGATGATCGCATGTCTCCACGAATCGGGTATCCTTTCGCTCATCCATATGGCACGGATGGTGTTGGTCATTTCACGAATCCCAGACGGAGGAAGAGCTTTCAGCATTTCAGCAGTGATGTTGTCATCTCCACCTGCCTTTCCATTCTTCATTTTCCGGACACAATCCAAAACTTCAGACTCAGTCGGCGGTTCCTCACTGACATCGTAATGTGCTCTCTGAACATGCGGGAGCTCAGGTACTGATGGCGCTGGACGATTCAGTAGTGAACTGAAGTAATCCTTCCATATTGGCAGCGTCGCATCACCAACTGCAACTCCATTGGTAGTGTTCAAGACAGGAGAACATCTCTTCATCTTCCCGCTATACTGTCGCAGCAACGTGTAGGCTTTCCTCGGATTCTTCTCCTCCCAAGCCTTCTCGAACTCCTTAGCTCTACACGTCCACTCTCGTTCGCGGTCACTTTGAAGCTGCCGACGCAACTTCCTCCTCAGACGCTTCTCCTCCACGAAGTTTCCTGCAGTTCGGAGAGCACATACTCTGTTGTAGGTAGATGTTGTTTCTTCTGAGACGTAGGCGAACTTCTTCATAGGCTGTACAAAGTGCCTCTTTCGAAGCGTCCTGGATGCATTTGACAAAAGAATCCGCGTCGCAAAGTTTCTTCTTAGTCCGTACTCCGATGTGAATAGAAACGCGTTGTCGGAAATTCCTTCTGCACTCTCTTCATCTCTGAGACTTGTCATGTCAATCCTCTGGAGAGGCTGAGCCCTCGCTTCTTCTTGTGAATCCTCGCAATGAAGTCCAACATAGCAGGACGCTAATCTGAATGGAATGCAACATCCCACACAGCTTCTAGATCTTCGGATGTATGGCACTGGAATACTCCTCGTCAGAACATAGTCAAGCTGTAGTTTCAAACTTGTCATCTTCCGCTTCCGCTGCTCTTCTGGAGATAGCCGGGTTGGTCCCTGCCACGTAAGCTGATGGCGGCGATGATTCCTCTTGAATGTCGATGCAATAATCAGACCACTGCGTTCACAAAGTCGACAAGGCGGTAGCCATTGTCCGATGTTTGCTCCACTGGGTAGAACCATTTACCGAGTACTTCGGATTCCTGATCAAGTCCCATCTTCGCATTTGCGTCAATCCCCACGACAACAGCATGTTGACAAGGTATCCTGGCCAGCAACGTATTGAGTTCCTCATAAAACGCATCCTTCGAATTGTCTTCGGCGGTTTCAGTGGGCGCATGAGCACTCACTATCCACAGATTGAATCCTCTGTGATCCCGCAGTCGTACGAATGCATTCCGACACGACGTTGAGCCGAACTCCTTGACCATACCATTGAAATCATTGAAATCCTTCCTTACAGCTATTGCACAGCCTCCCACTCTCCTATCGTCAGCGTTACCGCAGTAGATGGTGTACTCTCCGACGCTGATGACGGGTCTATCCTTGAGGCGGGTTTCCTGCAAAGCAGCAAACGGTGCATGGAAATAGCTCAGAAGTCTGGATAGCGCAGTTTTTTGGATATCACTCGACAGCGATCGACAGTTCAGGGTGGCGAAATTGTGGCTTGTGGCCAAAGACTCCATGACTCCCTAGGTACGGATCCTAAGGTGTTATGGACCAGAGGCCTTAGTGTGCCGGACGACGACACCTTTATTCAACGTGTGGGATACTTTCGCGATATAGTTGTGCACGCTATATCGCTCGAACGTTCCCTGTGTACACTCAAACGTCTGCTGGGTTCAGTAGAAGCAGGGGCACCAACGAGCAGGTACCAACAGACTTGTATACACACCCCCTAAAATTGAGTTAAATCACACAACTGGTATTGTTACTTGAATTTAGCGTGCTTTACAGTTTTTCTCCTTCCTATAAGGTGCTAAAGTTTGAGATTACAAAAACTATTACCTATTCATCATGAAAACCGCACTGATTTATGTCACCGAACAATTGTGGCGTGTTCAGACCAGTTCTGGGTTACATTAGGAGAAAAAAGGATATGACGGTGGATAAGGCGGATGAACCAATTTTGTTGGGGTAGTTATGGCTCTATGTGTGGAGGCATCGTTCCTATTGGCAAAGGGCCACAGGATTACCACAGGTAATACAGCGACACAGCGCATCAAGGTGGGGTCAGTGTAGGATCGTTGAAGATATTGAGTGCCCTTTTTTTGTCTTTCTGTTTTTCATGTTTTTCAAAATAACACTCTAAACTTAACCTCCGAATAGAATTAGAACTGTTCTGTAGACAGAGTGATGAATCTGAATGCATCTGTGAAAAGCACGCCGAATACCTTAAATCAAGAAATACTGTATAGGATAGAAACCGCGGGAAATCACAGACGATAGTGTGAGAAGAAAGTCAGAAGATAAATAAATACAATATCCAATACAAAGGTGTAGAGATTGTGTGGAACAGCAACTGTTCAGAAAGTTTTTTGATGCCTGGTTAAAAACATTGTGTGCAGGAACACACTGCACAACCAACGCGACGCCACTATTTTTGCCCCCGCGCGTCGCCCGATTCGAGTTTTGACCAGAAAATCGGAGTGGGGTAGACGCGCGCTATAGTCAATGCACCCAAATTTCTGGCGCGTCGACGCCCTCAATTGCCAGAGGGCGTCTTTGCCGTCAGCGTCACCGTTCTACCATTGCGTACGCCCTCATTCATTCGACGGCTCAATTTCTTTTCATGAGCTATTTTCACTTTGCAACGCTTGGAAAGCTTAGGAAGTACCTATGAAGAATCTCCAAAAATAATATCATATGAGTAGTGAAGTTAACTTGAAATTCACGATAATCGGAGTGATGATGTCATCACTTCAATTATTAACGTGAATTTCAAGTTAACATCAGAGTTCGAGACAGGGTCCAGCAGCCCGTTGGTTAAGGCCGCAAAATACTTACGAAACCCCTTCGGAGGCCAAAACCTGGGAAATTATAACGATCCCCTTCAGGGAAATTCGGTCATTCTGTTTTTCATTTAAAGGCAGCATATGTACACGCCCACAGACGTGGTCGAGATAACCGCATAAATAGGCCCGCACGGCCCCTACCATGTCGTCAACAACGTTTGAAGCGACAAAACCATCCAGGATGACGTTACGTAAATCTACATCACCTCGCCTCCGTCGGGGGCGCGCGCTCGCGTCGCGGCGTAGCATTGGAGCGCTCTTTTTCACCGTTTAGAGTGCAGTTCCTCGCCCGTACACTACTTCAGCTAGGTGAATTGCGATATTTAGTGTATGTGAGGAGTACACCGGCTCCCAAACAGCGTTTCCTGCTACTATGCTGGGGTAAACGTCACTTAAAGACGCGATTCTCGCAAAAAATACTAAGAAAAGGGAATTGATAAAACTTCAAGCGGGTTCGGGATACTAATTGCAATAAACGTGTTTCTTCACACATTGTTCATCACAGTACGATTGCATAAGGAGGTGGTGCTCCAATATTCATCTCTCATCTGTAGTCTAGCTAGTTGTAAGCAGTAACAACAACAGCAATTATTTGGCTTGGAGAAGCACCAGTGTCGTTGTCGAATAATCCAAGCGTTTTAGAAGAGTCGAATGGACGGTATTTTGCTAAAATGGGTTCCAAGAAATAGTTTTCAGAATCAATATCAACTGAAGCACAGGAGTCTGTTCGCTTTTTGCATTTGAAATACTTATATGCAACCCTATAATCTGATACTAACATATCGTTAATCCCGGAAACAGGTCATTTCAAGCACCATATACTGCTTAGAAACTGAATGCTACAGTTCAACTCAGAAAACTGTGTGCGTGGTGATTGGGAAAGTATGCTAAGTAGTTAATGAATCGAAAATATTCTCCATAGAACACAATTCTCTCTTATATCTCCCACAAAGTTGTCCAGATTATCGAACTCAAACCCAGTTCACCCTACAGTACCGAGCAAATTTTTTTGCAAAGAAAGCGTTTTTGCGGCGTTTTTTGCGCTCACAAAGCGCCGCAACGCCATAACTTGCTTCAAAGTTTTCCAATTTCAATTCCTGAAGTCATTTCTGGATTGCTTCCACTTAGTCCTATACGACAGTTTTCCAAAAGGATAGATTCAACTTCGAAAGGTTATCGAAATTCTGCATATTTGCACCTTCTAAACCCCTCATAATGAACTGATCAGACGGTCATGATAGCAGAAATCTGTCATTTTTGACCTGTGGTCGATGTGAATTTTAGAAGGAAATACACATTTTCAACAAAATGCCAGAGTTAAAAGAGCTTTGAACACATACCATTACATTCGCCTCACTTAGAGGAAAGGAAAACTATCTGAAAAACTCATTTTGTCAACTTTGAAGTGAGTTATGGCGATGCGGCGCTTTGTGAACTCAAAAACGCCGCAAAACGCCGTTTTTGCAAAAATATGCTCGGTACTGTACTAGCGCAGAACATTTCGAAACTCAGTGAAGGCGAGCCAAATCGATTTTCAACAATTTCCCGCACTGTAGGAAGTATGTTAGTCCTCTTTCGAAACAGCCGGCTGTTACGAGGGACATAATTCTTCTAATATGGCTGACGCTGATCACTATTTGTGCCCTGTTTGCAGCAAGGTGCTCCATAAACGGAGTTTCTACCGGCACTTGAAGAATGTTCATCACTACTCCGACGACCAGTGCAATGAACTGAACGAGGAACGGAATTTCGCGAAGTCACAAATCACATGTCCTGTCTGTGGTGAGAAACAAGGAAGTCAAGAGGTATTAGCCGTTCATTGTCAAGAGAGACACATAAGGGCATTTTCAGAGTGGCGTCGCAGAAAAATTCGCTGTCGCGGCGACGTGGTGAGAGATGCGGGTGCTACGCAGCGCAAACCGTGCCGCGCGACGGGAGCGAACGTCGCGCTTTCAGAGTGGGAGCGACGGCGCGAGCTGGGAGCGACGTGTTGCGATCGTTTTGCGAGGCAAATGGTCTCGACCATTTTTGTCGCTGTCGCTATTTGTCGCTGTCGTTTCTTCATATTAGTCAGTGTTCCTTCGTTACTATCTCGTATTAGTTAGTGTTCCTTCGTTACTATCTGCCCATTAACTCTGTGAAACCATTTTTTGCCTATTTCACTTGATGTTTGCCATCCAGGATAAATTTCGTCATGGTATTTAATTGTTTACCCAGGATTTATCTCCTCATGTCACTTTATTTGGTCATCCAGAATTCATTTCGTCATGGTACTTAAATGGTTATCCAGGATTTATTTCGTCATGGCGTTTAATATTTTTTTGTTGTGGACACCATTACTATTATGCAAATCTTTTCAGTTGAAGGTGATTCTACTGGTGGTAGTGTCTCGTGGTATATTATTCGAAATCTAGAACTCGTTTTTGTTGATCGATTCCAGAATTTCTGAGATTGCAGAACACGCGAGGGATGGCACGCCAATATGTTTATGCGCTCTGATCAAACTTAAAGGGCAGCGAAGAAATAAGAGACGCTGAGAAAGAAATATGACGCGGCGGCAATCGATAGGCCACGCCTTTTTTCACTCGCTTTGAGGAGCGATGCCGCGAATTTCGCAGCGACGCCACTCTGAAAGGCCCTATAGAAGATTCGCAGCTGCGGCGCTGGAAACTCTTCCGACTCGAAAGCGCGCGGCCGCAAAGCGTGTCGAGACGCAGTTGCGGACCGGAGTTTGACACAGATAAGCACAGTATAGCAGATATTTCCAATATATTAAATCGCTCGTAGGATTTTGTAAAAACGCTAGAAATGCCCATTTCTCCTTTAGTTATAGAGAAAAGTCTAAATCTCGAGCGGCTCATAAGTATAGCAGTACTTGAGCAACTTGGAGATTTCTCACGATGATGGCTAGAGTGAGCCATTTTCATGTGTATTTTCATGAAACTGGTTCGAGGTGATGCTATTTGTCTACTTTCCCAGTGAACTTCACCCGAATTCTGACGCAAAAGCCCAAGTTCTCTCCTTCCATAATGCTGGACGTGGAATTCGATGGCTTCAGCCACCCAGGGACGACTAGCTGGGTGTAGTCTCAAGTTCGCGCCAGATCCTGAGCCACTCAACGTCTGTTGTCGCCCCAGACGTCTCATGGAGCTTGAAAGCGAAATATTACACGGCGAGTTCCCAGTGACATGGTGTCGGTCTCAAAGACAAACTACGAATTGTCGCTGAGATTCCGGAGTAGGGCACGGCTAAGTTGTTAATGAGGGAGTTCGCCATCGCATAAACCGCGCATAACTCAACTGAACTCAACTAAGCTAAACCAAAGTAGACCGAAGCAGACCACAAATTTGGCGGCAATTTAGCGGGCATTTCGCGTCTATTTCACGGCGAGCATTATTTGGCGACTATTTCGCAGCCAGCATTATTTGGCGGCTATTTCGCGACTATTACTCGGGAAAAAGGCATTTTGCGTCTGTTTCGCGGCTATTTCTCGGCCAAAACTCAGAGTACACGCTTGCAAACGTGGTGGAGATAACCACGGAAATATAATGGTATGGCTCAGAACACAACGCTCACGCATTCGCGTCAAAAACGACCCACAAAGACGTTACACGTGTGAGAAGTTCGCCCCGCCCCGTATCTGCCGGCCCTTGTATTTGCGTCCTCCTCCAAAAAAGGGGTGCTGGGCCATTCCTACCATCGGCGACGCTTGTGGGTGATACAATGAGTACAATAAGTGAGCCATACACATCGACAATGGTAGGAATGGCCCAGCACTCCTGTTTGGGGAGGACGCAAATACAGGTGCGGGGCCGACTCTCAGTCGTGTAGCGTCACTTGTGGTCGTTTTCGACGCTTCAGAATGCGTAGGCGTTGTATTCTGAGCCATTTGTCAACTTGAGTGACAAGAGTGCAGCCGGTCTCAATTACCCAAGTATGCAGTACATTGGCCCCGCGCAGCACCTGGAAGCCCTGCCCATCCGGTGGCGGCCTCAGTGGAGGTTGGGCGACCCAGCCACGACGCGTGGGTCTACCGACTACGCTGCGCGTCGGTGTGTCGACCGCGACGCGTGTCGGTTTGCCGACCGTGACGCGTGTAGGTGTGCTGACCGCGATGCGTATCGATGCGCCGACCGCGACGCGGGTCGGTGCAAAGTAGTTCCTAAGCTACATAAAAGTCTTGCTGGATGTGAACCGTTGCTAAATAGGCCGCTAAACGTGACAGGTCAAAATGTCAACAGGCAGACAACAGGCGGACGTCGCTGGGCAACGGGCAGTTGTCAGGCTTACAATGCGAGCGTTTTGAGTTGTCAAGAGGGTGCAGTTTATGAGATGACAACTTCTCAACCTGTTGTCGGTGCCTTAGTTTGCCCGAGTGGATTGGATGGGATAGTACGCAATAGTGTTCCCCAAATATTCGTTTATTCGAATAATATTCGAATAATTCGAATATTCAAAGAAGTGGATTATTCGGGTTATTCGAATAATCGAATATTCAAAGAAGTGAAATATTCGCTTATTCGAATAATCGAATATTCGAAGAAGTGAGATATTCGAATTATTCGTTTATTCGAATATTCAAAAAAAAATTATTCGTTCCAACACTCTAGTGTATGAGCGAGGAAGTGCAGTGGGTTGTGAGAAAAAGCGCTCCAATGCTACGCCGCGACGCGAGCGCGCGCCCCCGACGGAGGCGAGGTGATGTAGATTTACGTAACATCATCCAGGATGACAATATTTGACAATGTTTGAGCGATCTTACCTTTCACGCCTGTATTTTCACACCCATTCCAGTATGAGAATGAGAAACGAAACTTGAGAAAACATGTGATAAGTTAGCGTGATAGCACTATCAAATGGGAGTGCAGGAGGGGGATCGTAAAAATTTTATAAACTTTTACAAATTTCGGTCAACGGGGAGAGGGTCATAGATCCGCCGAAAATTGGCGCACCGGCCTGCTCAACCCTGGCAAGTGGGGAAAAACCGAAAAGAAAAATTCAAACCGAGACAATCAAAGAAATTGTACACTTTCAGATATTGTTCAATCAGTTTTCCGTGTTTAACTAAAAAAGAACGCCTGGAGAGTAATCGAAATCACACTCGGTGGGGATGCCGGCGACGCCGCCGCAACATTTTAAAGGGCTCTCCAGAGTTGATGTCGGGGCGGGTCCCGCTGCGGCAGGCCCACTATGGAGAATGGGGCGCCATGCAGCGGGCGATGGGGGCAGCGACGTGGTTACCTTCGCACAGTGTTTCCGCAGCCGCAACAACAGCGACTCCCAGAGCAACGCCGTCACCGAGCAGCGGCGGGGAATGGTCTCGACCATTTCCATGCTGGCGACGAGCGCCCCCGACGATCGATTCAAGCTTCTTTTTTTGTTCCTTTCATAAATTCAACCCTCTGAGGACTTTTTTTATATTGTAGCACAATTTGAAGGGAAAATCATTGGAGCATACTTAGAATTGTCCAAATTCGCAGTTTCATCTCGAATTGTTTTGTTTTCAGTTTTAATTAGTATTTTTTTATTACAATGTCGTCTAGTACCATTGTTTTCAAAGCGATTGCCACAAACCGTCCACTGATTTCATTATCTCGAAAACTATTCATTAAGGCATCACTCTAATGGTCGCAAACTTGATTTCCTTTTTTTCTTTTTGATCAAAATATTCTGCAGAAGTTGTTGGTAGCCATTGACTTAAGGTTCCAATCATATCAAACCAAAAAAAACTGTGTTTAGCGAGATGGGACGTCAAATGAATGAGATTTATTTATTTAATACGTTCAAAAGAACGCGCTTCAACTAGAACACAGGTTGAACCTTCGATGTCTAGCCAATTTTCGGAAAAAAATATTCAATAAACAAGAACCAAGAACCGTCTCACGGAGACAAATTAAGCTATGAATAGCTAGTCTGTCAATCTTATCGATCAAAAAGACTGGTGCAGTATTTTAAAAAGGGGGGCTGAATGGTCGGTAGCCAAAGCTGCCTCAGGAGCTATGATTACTCTTAACAAAGCTGAGACTCTAGTTTGCAAATATACGGATGCCCGCGTCAGCCGGCTATGACGCCCTTAGTCCCGATAGACATCATTGGGGCTCACCGGAACTTCGAAACACGAGTATACCGACAACCTTCGTGGAACCGGCAAGCTGGACATGAGTACAAGCAACCACAGAGAAGAAACAGCCCAGAGAGTAAATCTAAGCGCCAGAGAAAGCTAGCAAAGGTCGTTAAAGGTGAAACAGGAGTTCGTGATGGAAAATAGAGGGAATTAGATTATTTGGCACTCACCAATTGATACGACAAGGGTAGCTATAAGGAAAGGGTATCAGGACCGTGAGACAGAGGTAGACAACTTAGCACAATATCTTCTAAGCAGGTCATCATGGCTTGGATATAGATGCGAACAAGAGTTAAGGCAACATCACGATAACACTAGCATACGTTGAATGGGCAGAAGGACTGGAGTAGGAAACGAATTGGCATGACATTCATTAATCACTGTATATCAGGTACATCAATAGTTCTCAGGAGATCGATTTTCCCGACGGCTCGCTTAAATTGCATGGAGTTTGTTGCCATCATAATAGATCGTACGCAATGGTAGAATGTGATGCTGACGACAACGTCGCTGCAACCCTGCGAGGTCTTTATGCTCATCACCGGCTTAAGCCTCGCAGACACAGCGCACATGGGACATGGCGTCGAATAAATGACCTTGTGTGCACCCACGGACGTGAAACACTGAATTTTACGCGCAAATCAGGATTTTCCTCTAAATCCGTGCTGCTTGAAAATTCTTGGGATTTCGCGGAGTTTTGACGAATTTCAAAAGAAGTTTCTATGATTTTACCGCGTTTTGCAGAGAACAACTTGTCTCGTCAATGTCTGCGGCGTTTGATTCAATTTTTTTCAATCTGAGGTGTAATTGTAATCTGAAACATCAACCACTATTACTTAAACTTGGTCTCAAAATGAAAAATCTCATACAGCATCATCAAATCAAACTTCCTCACCCCCTCCGCTGATGTCATGAGCCCTAGCACGGCGTTTCTGCCTAAATGAGCCAGACTTCCAGCGTAATTGAAGCCACTGGTCCTTACAAGTACCCTACGCGTTAAATCCCGCTGTACACTCTCAAGCACCTTTATTGACTTCAACTTAATCGGGTTGAAAACCTCAACAAGAGTACCAGAATTAGTGGTTTAGAGCGCCCTGGACACGCTGTGCATCATTTTATGGGCTTCCGAAGCCACCTGATTACAGTGACAGTCGAAACTGTAGTCACCTTGAATGAGTAACCCCAGGTCCGGTTGTCGTGGATCTATTTCGTTGGAACCATGCTGGCACTCAGAGATGATAGTGTACCGCTCTAACTAGAGACTGCTTTACCTACCCTGTGAAGATTTGGAAAACCATGCTGTCGTCGCTGAAGGTCTGTGACAGTTGATAAAGACCCGTGCTTGAAATTCCCTAAATGGCTGCGGGGATTCAAAAAACGGCATTTTCATTGCTCCACAAAAAGGTAAGAGTACCCCACTAGGGGATTTATGGGGTGTTCAGGAAAATTTTTCGGGTTCGGCTCCAAACTCTCAACCGGGGGTTGTTTAGGACGCTGAACCCAAATCTGGGGTCTATTCTTTGCTAGACTTAGACTTACTGTCGGTTACGGTATGCATAATGCTTTTAACTGGCGTTACTTACCTTAACATTTCGAAAATCGAAAAATGAACCTCAAATTCGTGTTCAGAGTCCCAAACAACACCCACAGAGAAATTTTGAGGGTAATCTGAGACTATACCCGAGCTACCATTTACCTACAGCTACATACCGTAATCCGAGGAAAACCGATAAGCCGACCAAAGATTTTTGTTAGGCAGCCCAAATAACCCCCATGTAGAAGTTTCAAGACGATTTCATCGTGGCATTCTCGAAATCGTCAAAAGTCGCGTTTGGCCACGAAAATTTCCCCTATTTTGAAGCTTCAGAGCAAATCAGACGGACTTTTTCCAATATCGACAAATGGACCTCAGATTCGTATTCAGCGTCCAGAACAAACCCAAGCAAAAAGTTTTAGGCTCAACTCGAGACAATTTTTGAACACCCTAAAAGTTGCCATTCTTGTATCTTTTTTCTCTTCGCAAAGCTTCTTGAAATCTCTATGGCGTTAAGGGGATTGGGAAAACGGATTATCAATGCAGTGTCCCATACCTATAAATATCAAAACATGGTTTTATAAGAGCCCTCAAGAAATATAGGGTAAGCACTAGTACGTGGTCCATTATTCTTTTCTTCAGCCCCTTTTCAAACAACCTAGCGAAAATCGAGGGGATACGAATGGGTCGAGAATCTTTAGGGTTAGTTGAGTAGATAGTTTCTTCATAGAATGGGAGTTACAAATGAAATACGCCACCGGCTTGGAACATCAGCCCTCATGAACTCAGGTTAAAAACATGGGTGAGCTGGATCACCTTTTCTATGAACTGCAGGGGATATGGTCCGGTGTATCTGATGGTGAGAACGGATTCGGCCATATAGTGAAGAGCTCAGATAGTTCCAGTGGACACCGTGAAAACATCAGGTTATCCGTTTTACTGCTGTGAATTAGCGATTTGCGCGTAAATTTCGGTGCGTCGCGTCCGTGGTTGCACATCAGGTCATTTATTCGACGCCATGTCCCATGTGCGCTGTGTCTGCGAGGCTTAAACCCTCATCACCGCGTCGGGTTTCGACCACGCCCCAAAGCTCTCGCTCGGCGGTGTGCCGCTGGTCGCTGCAACTCTGCAAAGCCCTTAAGGATCCCGCCCCATTCGCTCGCTCGCAGATTTTCCACTATGCCGAAGCCTTAAAAGAAAGGAAAACCAATAGAACAAGAGCATAGGTACCTGCGGGAAACGTGCATCAAAGGGAGCGGCCCAGAGGAGATCCTTCTTCATTTTCTCATTGAGTTCCTTGTCGAACCATTTGGGTGAGTCTGGATGACGAAGAGCCGAGGAGAACTCTTTCTGAAAAAAAAAACTTGATTGGAAGCCACCTCGAAACGCGAATGGTAGTCAGTCGTTAAAGCTAAGCTCAACGTTCTCAGGGCCCTGGGCGGCACTTCGTGGGGTAGCAGCAAGGAGACTATACTCACAACGTATAAGGCAATTCTGCAGCCCGCCCTGGAGTAAGCCGCACCGGTTTGGCAGCATCTCGTCTCAGAATCCTCCTGGACAAAGATTCAACGAGTACAAAATGCTGCTCTCCGTATCGCCACCGGATGTGCAAGGAATTCCCCAATCGAGCACCTGCATGCTGAGACCCGTCTATTGCCAGTGAAGGAGCACTGTCAGCTCCAGGCCCAGCAATTCCGCATTAACATTATAAAGCAACCAAATCACCCGTCGTGGAGAGTGCTAAACCCCGTGAGAGAGAGAAGTATAAGAAAGCCATTCGCCGATGCTCCAAACAAAGTCAATTTGCAAAGATGGCACGACTCACAGCAAGAACGACTCCGTCTTTTGCGCGAGGAGCACACCAAGATCGTACGGTGTCATCTTGTGAAGGTGGCCATAAATCCTATACTAGGAGATATACCGCCCCCCGTCTGCACCTCAGAGTCTCAACTCGGAAGAAGGGCGAGATGCACGCTCGCATCATTACGCTGTGGTCACTCTACAATGCTAATGTCTTATGTCAGCAAGATTGACAGCAGCAAATCTGATGTGTGCCCGGACTGCGGTATCGTCGACCATGATACCGCACATTTATTCAACTGTCCGGAGAGACCTACCACGCTGACACCAATGGACCTATGGACGAATCCACTACTGGTCGCCCAGTTCCTCCGCCTATGACAAAACCCTCTATGTGGCTGCAAAGAAGAAGAAGTTGTTGCTTACGGAGCTTGACCTTTTGGCTCCTGGTCGTGGCGGGACCAACCGCGGGGGCGACGTACCTTTAACCTTCACAGCGCAGCACTGGTGCTGAAACTCGATCAATATTTTCGCTATTGATTCTTTCTGTGATTCAGAGCTAATAAGGTACATAACTAGCTCTACAATAAAGAAAATTAAGGCGGATAACCACTTTTTTGAGATTTATGCATGATTTCAAAGTTTATCCAGACACTATATCGCCTTTTTCTGAATTCTGGATATTTTATGACGGTATTCAAACGGTTATCGCGACTTGTTGAGGGCTGATAATTGAGGGTAGATTTGATATAAAAGACACATATCTAAGTATGTTAATTCGTCAATTCTGAGCGGAATTTCCACAATTACCCTAGATAAACTGAGTTTTAACCATGGAGTTTTCTGAGGGCTTCAGAAGTTAGTGAAGAATTGCGCATCATTGTCTAGGCTGTTGACTTTGTGGCGAAATGCTTCCAAATAAAATGCCCTCTAAACACCTCTCAGGCATGATTAGCCGAGATACTCGCCTTCAAGTACAATCTCATACTAGTGTCCTTAATCGGTATCAATAAAACAGGCGTCCCGCGCCGCCGTTGGTCCCGCCACGACCAGGAGCCAAAAGGTCAAGCTCCGTAAGCAACAACCTTAATTAGTACCGATTTTAAAAGAAACAACGAAATTTGACACACTTGGTACTTCTGAAGCCTTTCGTACGTGGTAAGCGGCACTTGGACTTCTGCAGGCATCCTGAAAATCTTACACTAACATTCATATTCAGTAGAGATGAGTAGTACAGCGAAAAGTTGCAGCGGAAAGATTTCACAAAAAATTTGAAAATCGCACGTGAGAAATAAATTATAATTCTAACGGGAATCAACACGGTGCCAATGCGAAATTCCCGCTAAATACACAACACACTTGCAAAGAGCTTTTCGGTTATTACAAATAAATCAGAGGAAACGCTTGAGAAATGTAAATTTTATTATTAACAAAATAAACAGCGGATTTTTACGCACCGTCCATCTGGACGTGTGCACTTTGATACACTCGCAAAAGACGCCACACGCCTATTTTACATAATTGCAGACACACCCAACTTGACGGCAGTTTTTGGATTTTGCCTAGGGGGTTATCTACTTTTCTGTCAAGATTTACTCCTTGTGGATTGATCTTTTTCCCTTATTTGAACAAATATTCTGTAGGGATTGTGCGCATGTGGTTGTAGAATTGGAAATTTCCGGATCCTCATGAATACTGGAAATCAGCTTTTGGCAACTCATCGCATCGCCCTTGGCTACGCCCATTTTTCCGTGCCGCAATGACTCTCCTGATTTTAGCAGGGGAGGGAAACGCCGGGTAGGTGCTCAAATTTAGTGCGGCACAGTAAAATGGGCGTGGCGAAGTCCATCGCGCCATAATGCCCCCCCCCCATCCCACGTAGCACCAAACTAGTTGGGGGGGGGGTTGGCATTCAGAATTCAAGTGAAGAATGATTGATACCGCTGTCAGAAATCGGATTAATTCTACGGGGTTTCTAGGAAACAATGGCTGATATCGCTATCATTCATCTTGGGGAAAAATTTTATTTGCATGAACGAAAATAAATTTTTCACTACATTTCCTTGAGTGCCCCCCCCCCCTCAACTATTTTCGCACCCTCATGCTCATCTCAAGCCTTTCTTAGTGCTTATTGAAATTATTCAGTCGTCGTCAGTTTGAACCTCGCGAGCGTGTACAGTGGAATTGCCGAACGCTCGCGCCCCCGCTGTCATGGAAGAAATGGGTTGGGGCGGGGCTAATCCCATCTCGCGCTGTCATTAGCCAATTGTCGTCCTCCCTGGTGGGGAGAAATCCGCCAGTCGGTTGATGGAGGGGTGGAGCTAGCCCACCCCAGCACGTTTCCTCCATGAGAGCCTCTATGCAACTTTACCTTCTTCTTTCAAAGTCAAGTGTGTTATCTTATTCATATGTGATTTCAGACCGTGCTATGGGAACATCTCTGCAGTGCTACCTTTGCTTAAAAGGACCCTTTATTCTATCAAATCTTTACAAACATCTGAGAGCTATACATAATTGCACAGAGGATGATATTCAGCACCTAAAAGTGCAGATCAGAAAGGGAAAGTTTCCTGAGAGGCAGAGATTGGAGTGCAACGTGTGCTTCAAGACGTATGGTTCTCCTGAGGGCTTGCGAGCTCATAAGCGGGTAGGTTTATACTTTACACTGCCTGTTATTTTGAGCAAGGCGTTGCAGTTTTATGAGTTTTTTCTGTTTTAGACAGTCCACGACGGCATAAAGATCACTACTAGTCCAACTAAGAATCTCTTGATTGACTGTCCCTGTGTGTGACTCGTCTTTTTCAAGTAATAGGAGCTGGCAGAGCACTGCCAGTGGAATCATCATGTGGAAGGCCAGAACTTTCAGCTTGTCCAGCAGGAATTTGCGGATTGGAAGACCTTTCTGGTATAGTTTATTCTATCGACGCGCTTCTAATGCATCCTTCGACTGATCTTGTTGTTAAGGAATGGAAGGCACGCCAGGAGAAAAGAACATGCTCCATTCTCGTCAGGAAGCGGTCCAAGTATTTCAAAGCTTCCACCATTCATCATTACATCTGTCAATATGCAGCAGGCAGAAGATTGATTGATTCGCGTATCAAGAAGAAAGAGCACAAAAGGTCGAAGAAGCTGCATAGCCATTGCCCCAGTTTCGCTAAGGTGATGAGTTCGAAAGTTCTTTTTCTTGAGAGCATTCAAATTTCTGGTCATAGTTCAGGTCAGCGAGCGTGCGGATGGTGTTTTAGAAGTTCTCGCGTGTTTTGGTCATCTAGGCCATTCTGCTGGCATAGGAACTATTCCGCAAACCTCACAGAGTGCAAATGACGCTAATACTTTGTCTAGCCAGCTCAAGTTGGAGAGTGAGGCAGAAGGAAGCCATCTAGAATGTTATGAAGGACCGAGCGCCTCGGCTGCGACAACTTCTGAGGTATTATTAACACTCCCTACTATAAAGAAGAGGCACAAGAACGCCTCCAGTGTGCTAGCGGAGGTTAGGTGCCGTATTCGTTGCCGTAAATTTTAATGCATTGGGAGTGTTGGCTGCGGGCAAAAAACTGATTTGACGGCGACTAATGATTTTCGAACTCTCATTATCCCTTATGGAACCGGGTCAAGCCGGGCGTTGGGTAATTTTTCAAAATTGAAGCAACTCCCTTTACCATCAATTTATCCCAAGTTTTTGCTATCCCCCCTCCCGAGGCGCGATTTCTGGGCAGTTCATATTTGATTACTGAAACTGTCAGACGCCGAAAAATACCAAAAATATCGAGAATTTTTCGGGATATCGTCACCAAATTTTTATTTTTGGACAAAGGTTCTCGCTATCCCCCCTAAACTTCATTTTCGGGCCAAAATTTTTGCGACCCCCTCTCATGAATGCTTGTTTACCCCTCTTTTATTTTGCTCCTTAAGTTGCCTGTAGTCTCCAGAAGTGCACAGAAATTACTTCAGAAGCAGAATAAAAGATGGCGAAGCAGGCACTCAGAGAATTCTCGATAGTTGGGGGGCCGGTGGACCCCAATCTGTAAGTTTTTCTTGAACTCTTCTTCAACTTTCCAGTTGCTTTCACATTCGTGATGGCCAGACATTCCTTCTCATGATGATAGCAAAACAACTATTTTTATCGCGAACTCTGCATTTAATGTCATTCTTCAAGATTTAAGGATCTAGGGAACATGTAATTGCATAACGACGCAGTAACACATTTTTGAACTGCAGCAAAGGTTTCAACTCATAGGACGTATTTTCAGTTGAGTTACTGACGGAGATCCATCGTTTTTTCAATTAACCCATGCTTTCATAAAAAACCTACGACCACCACGAAATAATCGGTTTTGTTCTGAATTCTTTAGATTCCCTGATGAACCCTCTACAAACTGATGCTAACAAATGTTGCAGAACCCTTAGGTTCCTAAGTTATTCGTCCTAAACCACCCATTTTCACGTTCTTGTATCCAGTTGTCTCCAATAGTGCCTTCAAAAGCGGAAGAACAGAGCTTTTCCTTTAAAAATAGCATTTGGACCACATTCGCCGTAGAAACTACCTCAGGTATTCACGTCTGTCGCGTCCGCATAAAGTTGTTATTTCAATTTGAGGTCAGTCTGTACCAGAACCTACCAAATAGCCGCAATAGTAAAGAGCCGAGAAAACGTACCCAAATATTGAGCTGTTTTTTGAGCACAAGAAAAAAACGCAACCACATTACCGACTCGATCGGCCGACTCTGTGACACATGCATTTTTTATAAAAGTTTTCTGGTTTTTTTGAAATCCCAGTTCCAAAGTTTCTGAAAAATTTCCACCTAAAAAACGTAAAAATTTTCGACTTTCCTATATTCGGCTGATACCCGGGATGCGCGCGACGGGAAGACGCTGCGTTTACGCCGTTACTGTAGCGCATTTGGTCAGTCGAACTGTTCCTAGGCGGCTCCCATTCTATGCACTCGATCAACAAGCTAGATCAGGAGAGTGCAAACTTCTTTCCTACATCCAGAAGCAACGAAATCGAGTGAGTTTAGGTTAAGAGAGGCATGGATTCTGCTGTAGATGTGGATGCGTACTCCGGAAATCCCAGCCACATCATTTCAAGAGTGCATCAGGGCCGCAAAGTGGAGAATATTCAGCCGTTTATGAGTCTAGCAGCTTGATGCCTATCCCGGAAGGGTCAGAGTGGCTCTTCTCTCAGTTGCCCTCTGTTTTGCAGATACTATGCTGGAGGAGATGACCAGAAAATCGTATGAAGGAGTTATGGGGGTGGGTCGTGAAACTTTGTATCTGAATTTGATCGCATAATGTGAAATTCGGAATCTTTTTCTTCTGAAGGCTATTTCGCAAGCGGAGGAAGTGTCGAGGATTTTGTTAAATGAAAAGTGTCCAGCTGTGCTTGATCAGCTCCGTAGTGACATTGAGGGTGCGGTTATGAGGCTTTCTCATGAGCTCTGCGCTGCTCACTCACTGGTTTCCAAGACTGAGCCCCAACGATGATCTCGATCTCTCGCCTTTCAACTATACCTTTCAACTTTAGCTTTCATGGTGAGTGTGATAATGATGTTAAATTTTAAGTGTAGTTTTTTTCTGAGAATAATTGATTCTGTTCCTTTTTCCAGTGCATCGATTCTAATGAGCAGATGGAAGTGTTCGTTTTGCCGGCTACTGTTTGTAGATGTTACTAGCCAAACTATTGCGGATTTTTCTGTTGTCCCTATGATTTAAGATGCTCGTGAATTAAAGTCATTTATTTAACCATCGCTACGAGTTCTTGGAAACAGAAGTGAACATAATAATTGACCGATCCTCTAGCATTTCTGGCTTCATTATTGCCCGAAAACGAACCCCAGCTAGCAACGGAAACATTTAAAATTTATCAGTCGGAAAAACTTTATTCTGGAACGCTAATGTAAAAACAATGCCAAGTTCAGCTCCATGATACTATTATATTCCCAGTCTCCAGGCCTGACTGTCTCTTGTGTATTTTTCAAGTGTTCCTCTCAATTTGAGATATGTGAGAAATATATCCAATGAGAATTTTTGCGCAAGATTTCTTAATCAGTGCGGCAAGATCGTTCTCACGTTCAACACTCATTGCTAGCACACAGCGCACAGTGGTCCCATAGTGTAGCGGTTAACAACCTGGACTTTGAATCCAGTAACGCGAGTTCGAATCTCGCCGGACCTATACTTTTGCAAATGTTTTGAAAATGAGAAAGCGTTACTTTTGCTAGCGAGTATGCTGTTAGGTGTTGTTTTGGGAAGGCAGAATCATCGCGGACAGGATACGCGACAAGATGTTTCTCACGTTCAACACTCATTGCTAGCACACAGTGCACAGTGGTCCCGTAGTGTAGCGGTTAACACCCTGGACTTTGAATCCAGTAGCGCGAGTTCGAATCTCGCCGGGACCTATACTTTTGCAAATGTTTTGAAAATGAGAAAGCGTTACTTTTGCTAGCGAGTATGCTGTTAGGTGTTGTTTTGGGAAGGCATAATCATCGTGGACAGGATACGCGACAAGATGTTTCTCACGTTCAACACTCATTGCTAGCACACAGTGCACAGTGGTCCCGTAGTGTAGCGGTTAACACCCTGGACTTTGAATGCAGTAACGCGAGTTCGAATCTCGCCGGGACCTATACTTTTTGCAAATGTTTTGAAAATGAGAAAGCGTTACTTTTGCTAGCGAGTATGCTGTTAGGTGTTGTTTTGGGAAGGCATAATCATCGTGACAGGATACGCGACAAGATGTTTCTCACGTTCAACACTCATTGCTAGCACACAGTGCACAGTGGTCCCGTAGTGTAGCGGTTAACACCCTGGACTTTGAATCCAGTAACGCGAGTTCGAATCTCGCCGGGACCTGTACTTTTGCAAATGTTTTGAAAATGAGAAAGCGTTACTTTTGCTAGCGAGTATGCTGTTAGGTGTTGTTTTGGGAAGGCATAATCATCGCGGACAGGATACGCGACAAGATGTTTCTCACGTTCAACACTCATTGCTAGCACACAGCGCACAGTGGTCCCATAGTGTAGCGGTTAACACCCTGGACTTTGAATCCAGTAACGCGAGTTCGAATCTCGCCGGGACCTATACTTTTGCAAATGTTTTGAAAATGAGAAAGCGTTACTTTTGCTAGCGAGTACACTGTAAGGTGTTGTTTTGGGAAGGCAGAATCATCGCGGACAGGATACGCGACAAGATGTTTCTCACGTTCAACACTCATTGCTAGCACACAGTGCACAGTGGTCCCGTAGTGTAGCGGTTAACACCCTGGACTTTGAATCCAGTAACGCGAGTTCGAATCTCGCCGGGACCTATACTTTTGCAAATGTTTTGAAAATGAGAAAGCGTTACTTTCGCTAGCGAGTATTCTGTTAGGTGTTGTTTTGGGAAGTCGGAATCATCGTGACAGGATACGCGACAAGATGTTTCTCACGTTCAACACTCATTGCTAGCACACAGTGCACAGTGGTCCCGTAGTGTAGCGGTTAACACCCTGACTTTGAATCCAGTAACGCGAGTTCGAATCTCGCCGACCTATACTTTTGCAAATGTTTTGAAAATGAGAAAGCGTTACTTTTGCTAGCGAGTATGCTGTTAGGTGTTGTTTTGGGAAGTCAGAAACATCGCGGACAGGATACGCGACAAGATGTTTCTCACGTTCAACACTCATTGCTAGCACACAGTGCACAGTGGTCCCGTAGTGTAGCGGTTAACACCCTGGACTTTGAATCCAGTAACGCGAGTTCGAATCTCGCCGGGACCTATACTTTTGCAAATGTTTTGAAAATGAGAAAGCGTTACTTTCGCTAGCGAGTATTCTGTTAGGTGTTGTTTTGGGAAGTCAGATTCATCGCGGACAGGATACGCGACAAGATGTTTCTCACGCTCAACACTCATTGCTAGCACACAGTGCACAGTGGTCCCGTAGTGTAGCGGTTAACACCCTGGACTTTGAATCCAGTAACGCGAGTTCGAATCTCGCCGGGACCTATACTTTTGCAAATGTTTTGAAAATGAGAAAGCGTTACTTTTGCTAGCGAGTACACTGTAAGGTGTTGTTTTGGGAAGGCAGAATCATCGCGGACAGGATACGCGACAAGATGTTTCTCACGTTCAACACTCATTGCTAGCACACAGTGCACAGTGGTCCCGTAGTGTAGCGGTTAACACCCTGGACTTTGAATCCAGTAACGCGAGTTCGAATCTCGCCTGGACCTATACTTTTGCAAATGTTTTGAAAATGAGAAAGCGTTACTTTTGCTAGCGAGTATGCTGTTAGGTGTTGTTTTGGGAAGGCAGAATCATCGCGGACAGGATACGCGACAAGATGTTTCTCACGTTCAACACTCATTGCTAGCACAAAGTGCACAGTGGTCCCGTAGTGTAGCGGTTAACACCCTGGACTTTGAGTCCAGTAACGCGAGTTCGAATCTCGCCGGGACCTATACTTTCGCATATGTTTTGAAAATGAGAAAGCGTTATTTTTGCTAGCGAGTACACTGTTAGGTGTTGTTTTGGGAAGGCAGAAACATTGCGGACAGGATACGCGACAAGATGTTTCTCACGTTCAACACTCATTGCTAGCACACAGTGCACAGTGGTCCCGTAGTGTAGCGGTTAACACCCTGGACTTTGAATCCAGTAACGCGAGTTCGAATCTCGCCGGGACCTATACTTTTGCAAATGTTTTGAAAATGAGAAAGCGTTACTTTTGCTAGCGAGTATGCTGTTAGGTGTTGTTTTGGGAAGGCAGAATCATCGCGGACAGGATACGCGACAAGATGTTTCTCACGTTCAACACTCATTGCTAGCACACAGCGCACAGTGGTCCCATAGTGTAGCGGTTAACACCCTGGACTTTGAATCCAGTAACGCGAGTTCGAATCTCGCCGGGACCTATACTTTCGCAAATGTTTTGAAAATGAGAAAGCGTTACTTTTGCTAGCGAGTATGCTGTTAGGTGTTGTTTTGGGAAGGCAGAAACATTGCGGACAGGATACGCGACAAGATGTTTCTCACGTTCAACACTCATTGCTAGCACACAGTGCACAGTGGTCCCGTAGTGTAGCGGTTAACACCCTGGACTTTGAATCCAGTAACGCGAGTTCGAATCTCGCCGGGACCTATACTTTTGCAAATGTTTTGAAAATGAGAAAGCGTTACTTTTGCTAGCGAGTATGCTGTTAGGTGTTGTTTTGGGAAGTCAGAATCATCGCGGACAGGATACGCGACAAGATGTTTCTCACGTTCAACACTCATTGCTAGCACACAGTGCACAGTGGTCCCGTAGTGTAGCGGTTAACACCCTGGACTTTGAATCCAGTAACGCGAGTTCGAATCTCGCCGGGACCTATACTTTTGCAAATGTTTTGAAAATGAGAAAGCGTTACTTTTGCTAGCGAGTATGCTGTTAGGTGTTGTTTTGGGAAGTCAGAAACATCGCGGACAGGATACGCGACAAGATGTTTCTCACGTTCAACACTCATTGCTAGCACACAGTGCACAGTGGTCCCGTAGTGTAGCGGTTAACACCCTGGACTTTGAATCCAGTAACGCGAGTTCGAATCTCGCCGGGACCTATACTTTTGCAAATGTTTTGAAAATGAGAAAGCGTTACTTTTGCTAGCGAGTATGCTGTTAGGTGTTGTTTTGGGAAGTCAGAATCATCGCGGACAGGATACGCGACAAGATGTTTCTCACGTTCAACACTCATTGCTAGCACACAGTGCACAGTGGTCCCGTAGTGTAGCGGTTAACACCCTGGACTTTGAATCCAGTAACGCGAGTTCGAATCTCGCCGGACCTATACTTTCGCAAATGTTTTGAAAATGAGAAAGCGTTACTTTTGCTAGCGAGTACACTGTTAGGTGTTGTTTTGGGAAGGCATAATCATCGCGGACAGGATACGCGACAAGATGTTTCTCACGTTCAACACTCATTGCTAGCACACAGTGCACAGTGGTCCCGTAGTGTAGCGGTTAACACCCTGGACTTTGAATCCAGTAACGCGAGTTCGAATCTCGCCGGGACCTATACTTTCGCAAATGTTTTGAAAATGAGAAAGCGTTACTTTCGCTAGCGAGTATGCTGTTAGGTGTTGTTTTGGGAAGGCAGAATCATCGCGGACAGGATACGCGACAAGATGTTTCTCACGTTCAACACTCATTGCTAGCACACAGTGCACAGTGGTCCCGTAGTGTAGCGGTTAACACCCTGGACTTTGAATCCAGTAACGCGAGTTCGAATCTCGCCGGGACCTATACTTTTGCAAATGTTTTGAAAATGAGAAAGCGTTACTTTTGCTAGCGAGTATGCTGTTAGGTGTTGTTTTGGGAAGGCAGAATCATCGCGGACAGGATACGCGACAAGATGTTTCTCACGTTCAACACTCATTGCTAGCACACAGTGCACAGTGGTCCCGTAGTGTAGCGGTTAACACCCTGGACTTTGAATCCAGTAACGCGAGTTCGAATCTCGCCGGGACCTATACTTTTGCAAATGTTTTGAAAATGAGAAAGCGTTACTTTTGCTAGCGAGTATGCTGTTAGGTGTTGTTTTGGGAAGTCAGAAACATCGCGGACAGGATACGCGACAAGATGTTTCACGTTCAACACTCATCGCTGGCACACAGCGCACAGTGGTCCCATAGTGTAGCGGTTAACAACCTGGACTTTGAATCCAGTAACGCGAGTTCGAATCTCGCCGGGACCTATACTTTTGCAAATGTTTTGAAAATGAGAAAGCGTTACTTTCGCTAGCGAGTATGCTGTTAGGTGTTGTTTTGGGAAGGCAGAATCATCGCGGACAGGATACGCGACAAGATGTTTCTCACGTTCAACACTCATTGCTAGCACACAGTGCACAGTGCTCCCGTTGTGTGGCGGTTAACACCTGGACTTTGAATCCAGTAACGCGAGTTCGAATCTCGCCGGGACCTATACTTTTGCAAATGTTTTGAAAATGAGAAAGCGTTACTTTTGCTAGCGAGTATGCTGTTAGGTGTTGTTTTGGGAAGTCAGAAACATCGCGGACAGGATACGCGACAAGATGTTTCTCACGTTCAACACTCATTGCTAGCACACAGTGCACAGTGGTCCCGTAGTGTAGCGGTTAACACCCTGGACTTTGAATCCAGTAACGCGAGTTCGAATCTCGCCGGACCTATACTTTCGCAAATGTTTTGAAAATGAGAAAGCGTTACTTTCGCTAGCGAGTATGCTGTTAGGTGTTGTTTTGGGAAGGCAGAATCATCGCGGACAGGATACGCGACAAGATGTTTCTCACGTTCAACACTCATTGCTAGCACACAGTGCACAGTGGTCCCGTAGTGTAGCGGTTAACACCCTGGACTTTGAATCCAGTAACGCGAGTTCGAATCTCGCCGGACCTATACTTTCGCAAATGTTTTGAAAATGAGAAAGCGTTACTTTTGCTAGCGAGTATGCTGTTAGGTGTTGTTTTGGGAAGTCAGAAACATCGCGGACAGGATACGCGACAAGATGTTTCTCACGTTCAACACTCATTGCTAGCACACAGCGCACAGTGGTCCCATAGTGTAGCGGTTAACACCCTGGACTTTGAATCCAGTAACGCGAGTTCGAATCTCGCCGGGACCTATACTTTTGCAAATGTTTTGAAAATGAGAAAGCGTTACTTTTGCTAGCGAGTATGCTGTTAGGTGTTGTTTTGGGAAGGCAGAATCATCGCGGACAGGATACGCGACAAGATGTTTCTCACGTTCAACACTCATTGCTAGCACACAGCGCACAGTGGTCCCGTAGTGTAGCGGTTAACACCCTGGACTTTGAATCCAGTAACGCGAGTTCGAATCTCGCCGGACCTATACTTTCGCAAATGTTTTGAAAATGAGAAAGCGTTACTTTTGCTAGCGAGTATGCTGTTAGGTGTTGTTTTGGGAAGGCATAATCATCGCGGACAGGATACGCGACAAGATGTTTCTCACGTTCAACACTCATTGCTAGCACACAGTGCACAGTGGTCCCGTAGTGTAGCGGTTAACACCCTGGACTTTGAATCCAGTAACGCGAGTTCGAATCTCGCCGGGACCTATACTTTCGCAAATGTTTTGAAAATGAGAAAGCGTTACTTTCGCTAGCGAGTATGCTGTTAGGTGTTGTTTTGGGAAGGCAGAATCATCGCGGACAGGATACGCGACAAGATGTTTCTCACGTTCAACACTCATTGCTAGCACACAGTGCACAGTGGTCCCGTAGTGTAGCGGTTAACACCCTGGACTTTGAATCCAGTAACGCGAGTTCGAATCTCGCCGGGACCTATACTTTTGCAAATGTTTTGAAAATGAGAAAGCGTTACTTTTGCTAGCGAGTATGCTGTTAGGTGTTGTTTGGGAAGGCAGAAACATCGCGGACAGGATACGCGACAAGATGTTTCTCACGTTCAACACTCATTGCTAGCACACAGTGCACAGTGGTCCCGTAGTGTAGCGGTTAACACCCTGGACTTTGAATCCAGTAACGCGAGTTCGAATCTCGCCGGGACCTATACTTTTGCAAATGTTTTGAAAATGAGAAAGCGTTACTTTTGCTAGCGAGTATGCTGTTAGGTGTTGTTTTGGGAAGGCATAATCATCGCGGACAGGATACGCGACAAGATGTTTCTCACGTTCAACACTCATTGCTAGCACACAGTGCACAGTGGTCCCGTAGTGTAGCGGTTAACACCCTGGACTTTGAATCCAGTAACGCGAGTTCGAATCTCGCCGGGACCTATACTTTTGCAAATGTTTTGAAAATGAGAAAGCGTTACTTTCGCTAGCGAGTATTCTGTTAGGTGTTGTTTTGGGAAGTCAGAATCATCGCGGACAGGATACACGGCAAGATGATTCTCACGTTCAACACTCATTGCTAGCACACAGCGCACAGTGGTCCCGTAGTGTAGCGGTTAACACCCTGGACTTTGAATCCAGTAACGCGAGTTCGAATCTCGCCGGACCTATACTTTCGCAAATGTTTTGAAAATGAGAAAGCGTTACTTTTGCTAGCGAGTACACTGTTAGGTGTTGTTTTGGGAAGGCAGAATCATCGCGGACAGGATACGCGACAAGATGTTTCTCACGTTCAACACTCATTGCTAGCACACAGTGCACAGTGGTCCCGTAGTGTAGCGGTTAACACCCTGGACTTTGAATCCAGTAACGCGAGTTCGAATCTCGCCGGGACCTATACTTTTGCAAATGTTTTGAAAATGAGAAAGCGTTACTTTTGCTAGCGAGTATGCTGTTAGGTGTTGTTTTGGGAAGTCAGAAACATCGCGGACAGGATACGCGACAAGATGTTTCTCACGTTCAACACTCATTGCTAGCACACAGTGCACAGTGGTCCCATAGTGTAGCGGTTAACACCCTGGACTTTGAATCCAGTAACGCGAGTTCGAATCTCGCCGGACCTATACTTTCGCAAATGTTTTGAAAATGAGAAAGCGTTACTTTTGCTAGCGAGTATGCTGTTAGGTGTTGTTTTGGGAAGTCAGTACGCGACAAGATGTTTCTCACGTTCAACACTCATTGCTAGCACACAGTGCACAGTGGTCCCGTAGTGTAGCGGTTAACACCCTGGACTTTGAATCCAGTAACGCGAGTTCGAATCTCGCCGGACCTATACTTTCGCAAATGTTTTGAAAATGAGAAAGCGTTACTTTTGCTAGCGAGTATGCTGTTAGGTGTTGTTTTGGGAAGGCAGAAACATTGCGGACAGGATACGCGACAAGATGTTTCTCACGTTCAACACTCATTGCTAGCACACAGCGCACAGTGGTCCCGTAGTGTAGCGGTTAACACCCTGGACTTTGAATCCAGTAACGCGAGTTCGAATCTCGCCGGACCTATACTTTCGCAAATGTTTTGAAAATGAGAAAGCGTTACTTTTGCTAGCGAGTATTCTGTTAGGTGTTGTTTTGGGAAGGCAGAAACATTGCGGACAGGATACGCGACAAGATGTTTCTCACGTTCAACACTCATTGCTAGCACACAGTGCACAGTGGTCCCGTAGTGTAGCGGTTAACACCCTGGACTTTGAATCCAGTAACGCGAGTTCGAATCTCGCCGGACCTATACTTTCGCAAATGTTTTGAAAATGAGAAAGCGTTACTTTTGCTAGCGAGTATTCTGTTAGGTGTTGTTTCGGGAAGTCAGGAACATCGCGGACAGGATACGCGACAAGATGTTTCTCACGTTCAACACTCATTGCTAGCACACAGTGCACAGTGGTCCCGTAGTGTAGCGGTTAACACCCTGGACTTTGAATCCAGTAACGCGAGTTCGAATCTCGCCGGGACCTATACTTTTGCAAATGTTTTGAAAATGAGAAAGCGTTACTTTTGCTAGCGAGTATGCTGTTAGGTGTTGTTTTGGGAAGTCAGAATCATCGCGGACAGGATACGCGACAAGATGTTTCTCACGTTCAACACTCATTGCTAGCACACAGCGCACAGTGGTCCCATAGTGTAGCGGTTAACACCCTGGACTTTGAATCCAGTAACGCGAGTTCGAATCTCGCCGGGACCTATACTTTTGCAAATGTTTTGAAAATGAGAAAGCGTTACTTTTGCTAGCGAGTATGCTGTTAGGTGTTGTTTTGGGAAGGCAGAAACATTGCGGACAGGATACGCGACAAGATGTTTCTCACGTTCAACACTCATTGCTAGCACACAGTGCACAGTGGTCCCGTAGTGTAGCGGTTAACACCCTGGACTTTGAATCCAGTAACGCGAGTTCGAATCTCGCCGGTCCTATACTTTCGCAAATGTTTTGAAAATGAGAAAGCGTTACTTTTGCTAGCGAGTATGCTGTTAGGTGTTGTTTTGGAAGATGTTTCTCACGTTCAACACTCATTGCTAGCACACAGCGCACAGTGGTCCCGTAGTGTAGCGGTTAACACCCTGGACTTTGAATCCAGTAACGCGAGTTCGAATCTCGCCGGGACCTATACTTTTGCAAATGTTTTGAAAATGAGAAAGCGTTACTTTTGCTAGCGAGTACACTGTTAGGTGTTGTTTTGGGAAGGCATAATCATCGCGGACAGGATACGCGACAAGATGTTTCTCACGTTCAACACTCATTGCTAGCACACAGCGCACAGTGGTCCCATAGTGTAGCGGTTAACACCCTGGACTTTGAATCCAGTAACGCGAGTTCGAATCTCGCCGGACCTATACTTTTGCAAATGTTTTGAAAATGAGAAAGCGTTACTTTCGCTAGCGAGTATTCTGTTAGGTGTTGTTTTGGGAAGTCAGAATCATCGCGGACAGGATACGCGACAAGATGTTTCTCACGTTCAACACTCATTGCTAGCACACAGCGCACAGTGGTCCCGTAGTGTAGCGGTTAACACCCTGGACTTTGAATCCAGTAACGCGAGTTCGAATCTCGCCGGGACCTATACTTTTGCAAATGTTTTGAAAATGAGAAAGCGTTACTTTCGCTAGCGAGTATGCTGTTAGGTGTTGTTTTGGGAAGGCAGAAACATTGCGGACAGGATACGCGACAAGATGTTTCTCACGTTCAACACTCATTGCTAGCACACAGCGCACAGTGGTCCCGTAGTGTAGCGGTTAACACCCTGGACTTTGAATCCAGTAACGCGAGTTCGAATCTCGCCGGGACCTATACTTTTGCAAATGTTTTGAAAATGAGAAAGCGTTACTTTTGCTAGCGAGTACACTGTTAGGTGTTGTTTTGGGAAGGCAGAAACATTGCGGACAGGATACGCGACAAGATGTTTCTCACGTTCAACACTCATTGCTAGCACACAGCGCACAGTGGTCCCATAGTGTAGCGGTTAACACCCTGGACTTTGAATCCAGTAACGCGAGTTCGAATCTCGCCGGGACCTATACTTTCGCAAATGTTTTGAAAATGAGAAAGCGTTACTTTTGCTAGCGAGTATGCTGTTAGGTGTTGTTTTGGGAAGGCAGAAACATTGCGGACAGGATACGCGACAAGATGTTTCTCACGTTCAACACTCATTGCTAGCACACAGTGCACAGTGGTCCCGTAGTGTAGCGGTTAACACCTTGGACTTTGAATCCAGTAACGCGAGTTCGAATCTCGCCGGGACCTATACTTTTGCAAATGTTTTGAAAATGAGAAAGCGTTACTTTTGCTAGCGAGTATGCTGTTAGGTGTTGTTTTGGGAAGTCAGAAACATCGCGGACAGGATACGCGACAAGATGTTTCTCACGTTCAACACTCATTGCTAGCACACAGTGCACAGTGGTCCCGTAGTGTAGCGGTTAACACCCTGGACTTTGAATCCAGTAACGCGAGTTCGAATCTCGCCGGGACCTATACTTTTGCAAATGTTTTGAAAATGAGAAAGCGTTACTTTTGCTAGCGAGTATGCTGTTAGGTGTTGTTTTGGGAAGGCAGAATCATCGCGGACAGGATACGCGACAAGATGTTTCTCACGTTCAACACTCATTGCTAGCACACAGCGCACAGTGGTCCCGTAGTGTAGCGGTTAACACCCTGGACTTTGAATCCAGTAACGCGAGTTCGAATCTCGCCGGACCTATACTTTCGCAAATGTTTTGAAAATGAGAAAGCGTTACTTTCGCTAGCGAGTATGCTGTTAGGTGTTGTTTTGGGAAGGCAGAATCATCGCGGACAGGATACGCGACAAGATGTTTCTCACGTTCAACACTCATTGCTAGCACACAGCGCACAGTGGTCCCATAGTGTAGCGGTTAACACCCTGGACTTTGAATCCAGTAACGCGAGTTCGAATCTCGCCGGACCTATACTTTCGCAAATGTTTTGAAAATGAGAAAGCGTTACTTTTGCTAGCGAGTATGCTGTTAGGTGTTGTTTTGGGAAGGCAGAATCATCGCGGACAGGATACGCGACAAGATGTTTCTCACGTTCAACACTCATTGCTAGCACACAGTGCACAGTGGTCCCATAGTGTAGCGGTTAGCACCCTGGACTTCGAATCCAGTAACGCGAGTTCGAATCTCGCCGGGACCTATACTTTGCAAATGTTTTGAAAATGAGAAAGCGTTACTTTCACAGCTAGCGAGTATTCTGTTAGGTGTTGTTTTTGGGAAGTCAGAACATCGCGGACAGGATACGCGACAAGATGTTTCTCACGTTCAACACTCATTGCTAGCACACAGTGCACAGTGGTCCCGTAGTGTAGCGGTTAACACCCTGGACTTTGAATCCAGTAACGCGAGTTCGAATCTCGCCGGGACCTATACTTTTGCAAATGTTTTGAAAATGAGAAAGCGTTACTTTTTGCTAGCGAGTATGCTGTTAGGTGTTGTTTTGGGAAGTCAGATTCATCGCGGACAGGATACGTGACAAGATGTTTCTCCACGTTCAACACTCATTGCTACAGCAACACAGTGCACAGTGGTCCCATAGTGTAGCGGTTAACACACCCTGGACTTTGAATCCCAGTAACGCGAGTTCGAATCTCGCCGGGACCTATACTTTTGCAAATGTTTTGAAAAATGAGAAAGCGTTACTTTCGCTAGCGAGTATGCTGTTAGGTGTTGTTTTGGGAAGTCAGAAACATCGCGGACAGGATACGCGACAAGATGTTTTCTCACGTTCTAACACTCATTGCTAGCACACAGCGCACTAGTGGTCCCATAGGTGTAGCGGTTGGGACACCCTGGACTTTGAATCCAGTAACGCGAGTTCGAATCTCGCCGGGACCTATACTTTCGCAAATGTTTTGGAAAAATGAGAAAGGCGTTACTTTCGCTAGCGGAGTATGCTGTTAGGTGTTGTTTTGGGAAGTCAGAGATTCATCGCGGACAGGATACGCGACCAAGATGTTTCTCTACGTTCAACACTTCATTGCTAGCACACAGTGCACAGTGGTCCCGTAGTGTAGCGGTTAACACCCTGGACTTTGAATCCAGTAACGCGAGTTCGAATCTCGCCGGAGACCTATACTTTTGCAAATGTTTGCAGAAAATGAGAAAGCGTTGACTTTTGCTAGCGAGTATGCTGTTAGGTGTTGTTTTGGGAAGTCAGAATCATCGCGGACAGGATACGCGACAAGATGCTTTCTCACGTTCAACACTCACAAGGTACTTCTTTAAGGCAGAAAGTGCACAGTGGTCCCATAGTGTGGCGGTTAACACCCTGGACTTTGAATCCAGTAACGCGAGTTCGAATCTCGCCGGGACCTGCTACTTTTGCAAATGTTTTGAAAATGAGAAAGCCCCGTTGACTTTTGCTAGCAGGTATGCTTTTAGGTGCGTTGTTTTGGGAAGTCAGAAACATCGCGGACAGGATACGCGTTAAGATGTTTCTCGTTCAACACTCATTGCTAAAGCACACAAGCGCACAGTGGTCCCATGGTGTAGCGGTTAACACCCTGGACTTTGAATCCAGTAACGCGAGTTCGAATCTCGCCGGGACCTATACTTTTGCAAAATGTTTTTGAAAAATGAGAAAGCGTTACTTTCGCTAGCGAGTATGCTGTTAGGTGTTGTTTTGGGAAGTCAGAATCATCGCGGACAGGATACGCGACAAAGATGTTTCTCACGTTCAACGCACTCATTAAGCTAGCACACAGTGCACAGTGGTCCTATAGGGTGGCGCGTTAACACCCTGGACTTTGAATCCAGTAACGCGAGTTCGAATCTCGCCGGGACCTATACTTTCGCAAAATGTTTTGGAAAATGAGAAAGCGTTACTTTTGCTAGCGAGTATTCTGTTAGGTGTTGTTTTGGGAAGGCATAATCATGTGTGACAGGATACGCGACAAAGATGTTTCTCACGTTCAACACTCTCATTGCTAGCACATCAGCGCAACAGTGGTCCCGTAGCGTAGCGGTTAACACCCTGGACTTTGAATCCAGTAACGCGAGTTCGAATCTCGCCGGGACCTATACTTTTGCAAAATGTTTTGAAAATGAGAAAGCGTTACTTTCGCTAGCGAGTATGCTGTTAGGGTGTTGTTTTTGGGAAAGTCGGAATCATCGCGGACAGGATACGCGACAAGATGTTTTCTCACGTTCAACACTCATTGCTAGCACACCACAGTGCACAGTGGTCCCATAGTGTAGCGGTTATTCACACCCTGGACTTTGAATCCAGTAACGCGAGTTCCGAATCTCGCCGGGACCTATATACTCCCTTTGCAAATGTTTTGAAAATGAGAAAGCGTTACTTTTGCTACGCGCGAGTATGCTGTTAGGTGTTGTTTTGGAAAGTCAGAATCATCGCGGACAGGATACGCGACAAGATGTTTCTCACGTTCAACACTTCATTGCCAGCACATAGTGCACAGTGGTCCCCGTAGTGTAGCGGTTAACACCCTGGACTTTGAATCCAGTAACGCGAGTTCGAATCTCGCCGGACCTATACTTTCGCAAATGTTTTGAAAATGAGAAAGCGTTACTTTTTCGCTAGCTTGAGTATGCTGTTAGGTGTTGTTTTGGGAAGTCAGAACTCATCGCGGACAGGATACGCGACAAGATGTTTCTCACGTTCAACACTCATTGCTAGCACACAGCGCACAGTGGTCCCGTAAGTGTAGCGGTTAACACCCTGGACTTTGAATCCAATGCTTAACGCGAGTTCGAATCTCGCCGGGACCTTATACTTTTGCAAATGTTTTGAAAATGAGAAAGCGTTACTTTTGCTAGCCCAGAGTATGCTGTTAGGTGTTGTTTTGGGAAAGTCAGAATCATCGCGGACAGGATACGCGACAAGATTGTTTCTCACGTTCAACACTTCCTGATTGCCACAGCACACAGTGCACAGTGGTTCCCGTAGTGTAGCGGGTTAACACCCTGGACTTTGAATCCAGTAACGCGAGTTCGAATCTCGCCGGGACCTCATACTTTTGCAAATGTTTTTTGAAAATGAGAAAGCGTTACTTTCGCTAGCTTGAGTATGCTGTTAGGTGTTGTTTTGGGAAGTCAGAAACATCGCGGACAGGATACGCGACAAGATGTTTCTCACGTTCAACACTCATTGCTAGCACACAGTGCACAGTGGTCCCGTAGTGTAGCGGTTAACACCCTGGACTTTGAGATCCAGTAACGCGAGTTCGAATCTCGCCGGGACCTATACTTTTGCAAATGTTTTGAAAATGAGAAAGCGTTACTTTCGCTAGCGAGTATGCTGTTAGGTGTTGTTTTGGGAAGTCAGAATCATCGCGTGACAGGATACGCGGCAAGATAAGTTTCTCACGATTCAAGCACTCATTGCTAGCACACAGTGCACAGTGGTTCCGTAGTGTAGCGGTTAACACCCTGGACTTTGAATCCAGTAACGCGAGTCTCGAATCTCGCCGGGACCTATACTTTTGCAAATGTTTTGAAAATGAAGAAAGCGTTACTTTCGCTAGCGAGTATTCTGTTAGGTGTTGTTTTTGCGGGAGTCAGAAACATCGCGGACAGGATACGCGGCAAGATGTTTCTAACGTTCAACACTCATTGCTAGCACACAGTGCACAGTGGTCCCGTAGTGTAGCGGTTAACACCCTGGACTTTGGAATCCAGTAACGCGAGTTCGAATCTCGCCGGGACCTATACTTTTGCAAATGTTTTTGAAAATGAGAAAGCGTTACTTTCGCTAGCGAGTATCCTGTTAGGTGTTGTTTTGGGAAGGCATAATCATCGCGGACAGGATACGCGAGCAAGATGTTTCTCAACGTTCAACACTCATTGCTAGCACACAGCGCACAGTGGTCCCGTAGTGTAGCGGTTAACACCCTGGACTTTGAATCCAGTAACGCGAGTTCGAATCTCGCCGGACCTATATACTTTTGCAAATGTTTTGAAAAATGAGAAAGCGTTACTTTTTGCTAGCGAAGTATTCTGTTAGGTGTTTGTTTTTGGGAAGGGGCAGAATCATCGCGGACAGGATACGCGACAAGATGTTTCTCACGTTCAACACTCATTGGTAGCACACAGTGCACAGTGGTCCCCGTAGTGTAGCGGTTAACACCCTGGACTTTGAATCCAGTAACGCGAGTTCGAATCTCGCGCCGGACCTATACTTTTGCAAATGTTTTGAAAATGAGAAAGCGTTACTTTCGCTAGCAGAGTATTCTGTTAGGTGTTGTTTTGGGAAGACATAATCATCGCGGACAGGATACGCGACAAGATGTTTCTCACGTTCAACACTCATTGCTAGCACACAGTGCACAGTGGTCCCTTAATAGTGCTAGCGGTTAACAACCTGGACTTTTGGAATCCCAGTAACGCGAGTTCGAATCTCGCCGGGACCTTATACTTTTGCAAATGTTTTGAAAATGAGAAAGCGTTACTTTTGCTAGCGAGTATGCTGTTAGGTGTTGTTTTGGGAAGTCAGAAACATCGCGGACAGAATACGCGACAAGATAGTTTCTCACGTTCAACACTCATTGCTAGCACACAGTGCACAGTGGTCCCGTACAGTGTAGCGGTTAGCACCCTGGACTTTGAATCCAGTAACGCGAGTTCGAATCTCGCCGGACCTATACTTTTGCAAATGTTTTGGAAACGAGAAAGCGTTACTTTCGCTAGCGAGTATCCTGTTAGGTGTTGTTTTGGGAAGTCATAATCATCGCGGACAGGATACGCGACAAGATGTTTCTCACGTTCAACACTCATTGCTAGCACACAGTGCACAGTGGTCCCGTAATTGTGGCAGTTAGCACCCTGGACTTTGAATCCAGTAACGCGAGTTCGAATCTCTGCCGGGGACCTATACTTTTACCAAATGTTTTGAAAATGAGAAAGCGCTACTTTTTTGCTAGCACGAGTATACTGTTGGGTATGTTGTTTTGGGAAGGGCATAATCATCGCGGACCGGGATAGCGCGACAAGATGTTTCACCACGTTCCGGCACTCATTGCTTTGGCAACAGAGTGCACAGTGGTCCCGTAGTGTAGCGGTTCGCACCCTGGACTTTGAATCCAGTAACGCGAGTTCGAAGTCTCACGCGGACCTATACTTTTGCAAATGTTTTGAAAATGAGAAAGCGTTACTTTCGCTGGTAAGTATTCTGTTAGGTGTTGTTTTGGGAAGTCAGGAAGTCGCTCGTGGACCGGATGCGCGACGAGATGTTTTCTCACGTTCAACACTCATTGCTGGCAACACGATTACTGCAGTGGTCCCGGCAGTGTAGCGATTTCGCACCCTGGACTTTGAATCCAGTAACGCGAGTTCGAATCTCGCCGGGACCTATGCTTTGCAAATGTTTTGAAAATGAGAAAGCGTTAGCAACACTAGCGAGTACACTGTTAGGTGTTGTTTTGGGAAGGCATAATCCATCGCGGACAGGATACGCGAGAAGATAGTTTCTCACGTTCAGCACTCATTGCTATTTTTGGCGCACAGTGCACAGTGGTCCCATAGTGTAGCGGTTAACACCCTGGACTTTCAATCCAGTAACGCGAGTTCGAATCTCGCCGGGATTTCTACTTTCATGCAAATGTTTTGAAAATGAGAAAGCGTTACTTTTGCTAGCGAGTACACTGTTGAGTGTTGTTTTGGAAAGTCAGAATCATCATGGACAGGATACGCGACAAGATGTTTCTCACGTTCAACACTCATTGCTAACACCACAGCGCTGAGTGGGTCCCATAGTGTAGCGGTTAACACCCTGGGACTTTGAATCCAGAAGTAACGCGAGTTCGAATTCTCGCCGGACCTATACTTTCGCAAATGTTTTGAAAATGAGAAAGCGTTACTTTCTTCTAGCTTAGTATGCTGTTAGGTGTTTGTTTTTGGGAAGGCAGAATTATCGCGGACAGGATGCGCGACAAGATGTTTCTCACGTTCAACGCTCATTGCTAGCACACAGTGCAGAACAGTGGTCCCGTAGTGTGGCGTGGTTAACGCCCTGGACTTTGAATCCCAGTAACGCGAGTTCGAATCTCGCCGGGACCTAGACTTTTGCAAATGTTTTGAAAATGAGAAAGCGTTACTTTTGCTAGTGACATACTTTTAGGTGTTGTTTTGGGAAGTCAGAAACATCGCGGACAGGATACGCGACAAGATGTTTTCTCACGTTCAACACTCATTGCTCTTTTACAGTGCACAGTGATTATAGTGTGGCAGTTGCACCCTGGACTTTGGATCCAGTAACGCGAGTTCGAATCTCGCCGGGACCTATACTTTTGCAAATGTTTTGAAAATGAGAAAGCGTTACTTTCGCTAGCGAGTATCCTGTTAGGTGTTGTTTTGGGAAGTCAGAATCATCGCGGACAGGATACGCGACAAGATGTTTCTCACGTTCAACACTCCATTGCTAGCACACAGTGCACAGCTGGTCCCGTAGTGTAGCGGTTAACACCCTGGACTTTGAATCCAGTAACGCGAGTTCGAATCTCGACCGGGACCTATACTTTTGCAAATGTTTTGAAAATGAAGAAAGCGTTACTTTTTAAGCTAGCGAGTATGCTGTTAGGTACAGTTGTTTTGGGAAGTCAGAATCATCGCGGACAGGATACGCGACAAGATGTGTGTTTCTCACGTTCAACACTCATTGCTAGCACACAGTGCACAGTGGTCCCGTAGTGTAGCGGTTAACACCCTGGACTTTTGAATCCAGTAACGCGAGTTCGAATCTCGCCGGGACCTATACTTTGCAAATGTTTTGAAAATGAGAAAGCGTTACTTTCGCTAGCGAGTATTCCTGTTAGGTGTTGTTTTGGGAAGTCGGAATCATCGCGGACAGGATACGCGGCAAGATAAGTTTCTCACGTTCAACACTCATTGCTAGCACACAGTGCACAGTGGTCCCGTAGTGTAGCGGTTAACACACCTGGACTTTGAATCCAGTAACGCGAGTTCGAATCTCGCCCGGGACCTATACTTTTGCAAATGTTTGAGAAATGAGAAAGCGTTACTTTCGCTAGCGAAGAGTATTCTGTTAGGTGTTGTTTTGGGAAGTCGGAATCATCGCGGACAGGATACGCGACAGATGTTTCTCACGTTCAACACTCATTGCCAGCACACGGTGCACAGTGGTCCCGTAGTGTGGCGGTTAACACCCTGGACTTTGAATCCCAGTAACGCGAGGTTCGAATCTCGCCGGGACCTATACTTTTGCAAATGTTTTGAAAATGAGAGAAAGCGTTACTTTTTGCTGGCGAGTAAACTGCTGTTAGGTGTTGTTTTGGGAAGTCGGAATCATCGCGGACAGGATACGCGACAAGATGTTTCTCACGTTCAACACTCATTGCTGGCACACAGTGCACGAGTGGTCCCGTAGTGTGGCGGTTAACACCCTGGACTTTGAATCCCAGTAACGCGAGTTCGAGATCTCGCCGGGACCTATACTTTTGCAAATGTCATTGCGAAAATGAAAGCGATTACTTTCGCTGGCGAGTATTCTGTTTAAGGTGTTGTTTTGGGAAGTCTCAGAATCCATCGCGGACAGGATACGCGACAAGATGTTTCTCACGTTCAACACTCATTGCTAGCACACAGTGCACAGTGGTCCCGTAGTGTAGCGCCCGGTTAACACCCTGGACTTTGAATCCAGTAACGCGAGTTCGAATCTCGCCGGGACCTATACTTTTGCAAATGTTTTGAAAATGAGAAAGCGTTACTTTTCGCTTTACAGCGAGGTATTCTGTTAAGGTGTTGTTTTGGGAAGTCGGAATCATCGCGCGGACAGGATGCGCGACAAGATGTTTCTCACGTTCAAGCACTCATTTTGCATTGCTGGCACACAGTGCACAGTGGTCCCGTAGTGTAGCGGTTAACACCCTGGACTTTGAATCCCGGTAACGCGGAGTTCGAATCCTCGCCGGGACTCTGCTCTTTTGCAAATGTTTTGAAAATGAGAAAGCGTTACTTTCGCTGCTTGAGAGTATTCTGTATAGGTGTTGTTTTGGGAAGTCAGAATCATCGCGGACAGGATACGCACGGCAAGATGTTTCTCACGTTTCAACACTCATTGCTAGCACACAGTGCACAGTGGTCCCGTAGTGTAGCGGTTAACACCCTGGACTTTGAATCCAGTAATGCGAGTTTGAATCTCGCCGGGACCTATACTTTTGCAAATGTTTTTGAAAATGAGAAAGCGTTACTTTTGCTAGCAGAGTATGCTGTTAGGTGTTGTTTTTGGGAAGTCAGAATCATCGCGGACAGGATACGCGACAAGATGTTTCTCACGTTCAAAAGCACTCATTGCTAGCACACAGTGCACAGTGGTCCCGTAGTGTAGCGGTTAACACCCTGGACTTTGAATCCAGTAACGCGAGTTCGAATCTCGCCGGGACCTATCACTTTGCAAATGTTTTGAAAATGAGAAAGCGATTACTTTCGCTTTAGCAGAGTATTCTGTTAGGTGTTGTTTTTGGGAAGTCGGAATCATCGCGGACCAGGATACGCGACAAGATGTTTCTCACGTTCAACACTCATTGCTAGCACACAGTGCACAGTGGTCCCGTAGTGTAGCGGTTAACACCCTGGACTTTGAATCCAGTAACGCGAGTTCCCGAATCTCGCCGGGACCTATCACTTTGCAAATGTTTTGAAAATGAAAGCGTTACTTTTCCCTTCCAGCGAGTATTCTGTTAGGTGTTGTTTTAGGAAGTCGGAATCATCGCGGACAGGATACGCGACATAAGATGTTTCTCGTTCAACACTCATTGCTAGCACACACAGTGCACAGTGGTCCCGTAGTGTAGCAGATTAACACCCTGGACTTTGAATCCAGTAACGCGAGTTCGAATCTCGCCGGGACCTATACTTTTGCAAATGTTTTTGAAAATGAGAAAGCGTTACTTTCGCTAGCGAGTATTCTGTTAGGTGTTGTTTTGGGAAGTCAGGTCATCGCGGACAGGATACGCGACAAGATGTTTCTCGTTCAACACTCATTGCTGGCTTACACAGCGCACAGTGGTCCCGTAGTGTAGCGGTTAACACCCTGGACTTTGAATCCAGTAACGCGAGTTCGAATCTCGCCGGGACCTATACTTTGCAAATGTTTTGAAAATGAGAAAGCGTTACTTTTCGCTAGTGGTAGTATTCTGTTAGGTGTTGTTTTGGGAAGTCACCGGAATCATCGCGGACGGGATACGCAGGCAAGATGTTTCTCACGTCTCAACACTCATTGCCAGCATCACAGTGCACAGTGGTCCCGTAATGTAGCGGTTAACACCCTGGACTTTGAATCCAGTAACGCGAGTTCGAATCTCGCCGGGACCCTGCTCTTTTGCAAATGTTTGAAAATGAGAAAGCGTTACTTTCGCTAGCTGAGTATGCTGTTAGGTGTTGCTTTTGGGAAGTCAGGTCATCGCGGACAGGATACGCGACAAAGATGTTTCTCACGTTCAGCACTCATTGTTAGCACACAGTGCATTCAGTGGTCCCGTAGGTGTAGCGGTTAACACCCTGGACTTTGAATCCAGTAACGCAGGAGTTCGAATCTCGCCGGGACCTATACTTTTACCAAATGTTTTGAAACATGAAAGCTGTTACTTTGCCAGCGAGTATCTCTGTTGAGTGTTGTTTTGGGAGAGTCAGAATCATCGCGGACAGGATACGCGACAAGATGTTTCTCACGTTCAGCACTGTTTGGTAGCACACAGTGCACAGTGGTCCCGTAGTGTAGCGGTTAACACCCTGGACTTTGAATCCAGTAACGCGAGTTCGAATCTCGCCGGGACCTATACTTTTGCAAATGTTTTGAAAATGAGAAAGCGTTACTTTTCGCTAGCGAGTATTCTGTTAGGTGTTGTTTTGGGAAGTCGGAATCATCACTTGGACAGGATACGCGACAAGATGTTTCTCACGTTCAACACTCATTGCCAGCACACAGTGCACAGTGGTCCAATGGTGTGGCGGTTAACACCCTGGACTTTGAATCCAGTAACGCGAGTTCAGAATCTCGCCGGGACCTATACTTTACGCAAATGTTTTGAAAATGAAAGCGTTACTTTTGCTAGCGAGTATGCTGTTAGGTCATTGTTTTGGGAAGTCAGGAATCATCGCGGACAGGATGCGCGACAAGATGTTTCTCCACGTTCGCTTGCTCATTGCTAGCACACAGCGCACAGTGGTCCCATAGTGTAGCGGTTTACACCCTGGACTTTGAATCCAGTAACGCGAGTTCGAATCTCGCCGGGACCTATACTTTTGCAAATGTTTTGAAAATGAGAAAGCGTTACTTTTGCCAGCGAGAATTCTGTTAGGTGTTGTTTTGGGAAGTCAGGATCATCGCGGACAGGATACGCGAAAAGATGTTTCTCACGTTCATCACTCATTGCCAGCACACAGTGCACAGTGGTCCCGTAGTGTAGCGGTTAACACCCTGGACTTTGAATCCAGTAACGCGAGTTCGAATCTCGCTGGGACCTATACTTTTGCAAATGTTTTGAAAATGAGAAAGCGTTACTTTTGCTAGCGAGTATGCTGTTAGGTGTTGTTTTGGGAAGTCGGAATCATCGCGGACAGGATACGCGACAAGATGTTTCTCACGTTCAACACTCATTGCTAGCACACAGTGCACAGTGGTCCCGTAGTGTAGCGGTTAACACCCTGGACTTTGAATCCAGTAACGCGAGTTCGAATCTCGCCGGGACCTATACTTTTGCAAATGTTTTGAAAATGAGAAAGCGTTACTTTTGCTAGCGAGTACACTGTTAGGTGTTGTTTTGGGAAGGCATAATCATCGCGGACAGGATACGCG